>JAAXOA010002292.1:0-13526 GCA_036561885.1 Salina celebensis | reverse complement strand
ATATGTGTCATAGCGTGCGTCTAACCACAGCCAAACTTTCTTTTCCTGGCCACTTTCTCCATCCTGTGGAAACTGAAAACAAAATTACTACAACAGTTTCTCTTTTGAGTAAAGTCTCTATATTTCCGAATGCTACTTTTCAATATGCTAAAGCAAAATGAAAAACCATTCTAAGCACAAAACTGTACAGAAGCAAAAATTGTATTAAGCTTATGAACCCTTCCGGGCAGTTGTTTGAAAGCGAGCAAACAAAAACGCATTTAAGCCTTTAGCGTTTGATGTATGAGGATGCTGAAAAACATGTAGACACAGGTAATAAACCACGTTCATGTGCGCTTTATTGAAAGGTTAAGTCTAAATCATAAGTACAGATCTAGGTATGTAGGAAGTTGTGATTTCGGTAAAGGAAAAATTCTCCTTTGGACCATGTAGAGAATAATTTGATTACAGCTTTGATGTAAGACCGGAATGGAATCTAGTCACGGTATTTTTCATATTTTCAGTAGTTTAACATCAAGAGCGATAGATTAATGTAAAGCAACAGAGTAAAAATAGCTCTTTTCCTTTTTTTAGCTTGAATAATTGCTTTATTTCATGAGTTGTTGAAGGAGGAAATTAAATGTGAACAATTTCGTTCATAACACAATTAAGTGACAAAAGCTCTTTTCTTGCGAGTAATTATAATTGAATGTGATTGCGAGCAAACGTGGGCTACATTTATATGTGCAATTTGAAGCTGTAATCTAAAATTTGTCCCATTGAATAACAAATTCTTGCGTAGCTCACGCCAGAAATAGGATTGAGTGCACAAAACTTCACCTACATAGCACTTACGACTCTACCTACCTACTTTCCTAAACTACATAGGTAAAAAGATCGTGGAGCACACAAAAAAACCTTCCTGTTTTGGTGACATATGTAAGCTAGCAAAAGTATATTTCGCGTAATGTTAAGTTTACGAGCGCTCCCGTTTCCGGGTCGATGTGAAATTTGCAGTTATATTGAATCTGTATCCTAAGACACTTTTTCAAATCTAAACCACAGCCAGTTGTTGCCATACTAACTGTTTACCAGAAATCTAGCATTGAAAGTCTCTAGCGATGTGGTGACAAATTTAGCAAAAAGCTTTTTCTATTTGTCCCGGAAGTTATCAATTCAAGGTATTGTTTGACAAGAGTAGCTTTGAAAGGAGGGAGGAAATATTGTATAAATTGAGATATGTTCATCATTCAATAATTTTATCCGTGCAAGTTTTATTCTGGTAGTGGATGTTTCTTCTAGCTTAAAAAATCTAAGTACTAGTTCTAAAATATTTTTATTGCCATGACAATTAGTCATATGCCCGCCCACTTAAAACAAATTTCGATTTACAGCTTCCATTACTGGTGCCATTCGATTCACTAGGAACCCCACATATGAGCCAAAAACTAATGCGAACTGTTCGGGACTTCACTTCAGCATTCATAAATAATATCGGACCATTTCCTCGAGTAGACTGCGAATCTCTTACGATTTCGCCAATCCTACCATATTTTCTTACTAGAATGTCCAATTCCAAAACTAAAGCGTTTTGACTTTTTCCTCTTATTCCTCTCTCAAGTCAGTAAACATATCACAGTCAAAGTGTTAAGGTAAGATGGCACATGGGCCCTAAGTAACAAGGCTACAAAAATAAGGTTAGCCAAGTACTTCAGCGTTTCACAGGGTATTTTTGTCGTGTTGTAGTTAGTAGTAATTTCAGACTCGTTTTCATCACGTATAGAAGCTCTAGAGACTTATAATGCAAAAGTTTTGTTTTTGCCATTTTCTCTACTTTCACTTTCACCACCACACTNAGACTCGTTTTCATCACGTATAGAAGCTCTAGAGACTTATAATGCAAAAGTTTTGTTTTTGCCATTTTCTCTACTTTCACTTTCACCACCACACTGTCACAGGCTCAATATTATTAAACGACTTCCATATCGTGGCCCTCGTTTTCATCATAATCATTGCCATCTTTATATTAGGTAACCTGGTAGTACTGCTAGCAGCATCAACCCCGTGTAAGCAACAGTACCACCGGAGAGTAGGAGAAAGTACCCCATATTGTACTGCGTTTTGAGCCTCCTCTCATGTGCAAAGTTAGTCCGGAATGAATGCCTAAGCATTCACTACGGCCAGCACACGGAAGCAAGTTCATGCATAACCACAGCGAAAGAAACAGCGGACTACACGAGATAGTTCAGCTCAGTTGAGTGAAAGCTTCTTGGAAGGAGCCATTGTCTATGCTGCTGTTAGCATTCCAGTTCTGTGCACTGTTCAACTTTATAAAGTAGCTTTTCCCTGAAAGTTTTGCCGTCCGTCCTTTCCTTCTCAGTGAACACCATTTACACAAAAAAAACTCGCTCCAGTACTGCAAGAGTTCAACTTGTAAATATCGCTGTCTACAAATCCTGAATACATTAGGAACGTGAAATTGACGTCCTGGCAAAAAATACATAACAACATATTACTGTTTTTGTTAGTTGCTCTCATCTTCATAGGTCCCCGTCTTCTGAAAGCCTTCAAAATATTCCTAGCTCTCAACCTCAACTGCAACTAGTACTCAAGTGCGATTCAAAATGTGCGAGAGACACAACACAAGAGACATTTTAAGTGTGTATCAAGTAGATGAGAAGTTTTTAGCTGTGTTCCATTCGCTCGCTTAGGCTCATACAGAAAGAAGCCTTGTGGATGTGTCTCTTGTAAAAGAGCACAGTATAAAAGACAACGGCAAAATGTTCAAAGGAGATTGACACTAAGTGAAAGTGGAGCCTACTCGCTGATGGTAAATGTATTAAACCATTCTTATAATATTTTGAAGGGCCTGACATCACATCAGACGCAGCCTTCATCAACAGTGAATAAATTGTTTCTCTTGTATAAATTAAAACGGTTGTGAAGGAGAGCCATTTGGTTAATAATCAACGTTTTCCTATCCTCACACCTTCGTCCTATGTTTCACGCATCATCTAGTAGAATTCTTTTCCATTTGTGTTGGGTTTAAAAAGGTATACTTAATTATATACAATGCATGAGTTGGAGATGGCGAAATCATTCAAATTAAATTAAACAGGAGCTGTAAAAGTGCTCAGAGTGGATACACAAAAAAAAGCACTTTATCTCAACGGTACCCTTAAGGCGTATACTTTTTCTTCCCGCTTGCTGAAGGAATTTTTCTCATTCCAGAGTCTCGGCATTCCTGTAAACTTTCATTTTGTGTCCTTTTGTTTGTATTGTATTCATAATTCATTGTATCTATGTGTTGTAAAATTGTCAGCCACTTTTTTACCTACGTTTAATTTCGAGAAAAAAAAAACACTGAAAGGGTAATGTTGTTACAGTGTTCTTGATGAAAGTATCAAATGAAACCTCTTTAGTCGCATTATTCATTGGTGACCCTTGGCTTGTTGTTTTTTTCTGTCCGCAGGAAAAAGAAAACATGAGATGGCTAGTAATGAAAATAAATGTAATAACACCGGCAGGGCAGCAGCAACAAGACGAAAATGAATAGAATAATACCGGCCGTCAACATCAAAAGGCTTTATTTTCTTATAACAACAAGAGACTTTAAAGCTACAGCATCAGCTTACTAATAAATCTTCCTTTGTCCTTTTTCCTGTCACCATCATCATCGTCAACTAAATATTATTAAGACTACAGAAGGGGACCTTTTCTTAGAGGGAAACGAACAGCAAGAGATAAATACCCTCGTAACGTTTTATATTTACTATCCTGACGTGCTACAATGATATTATTCTTTGCGTTTTCCCTTCATGACGGGAGAATGATGTACGATATCAAATCAGCAAAATGAGGTAACGAAAGGAACCAGGAGACATTATGCCAGACATCACTACCGCCCTAAAATTATTATCATCGTATAATGCTCCTAAATAGAACTCTGTGATGCACACATCGCCGCCATCACTGAAAAGAAAACCCGTAGGATATTAAGTTTTTGCGAGAGAAAGTCAACCCAAGCTGTTTCCCAGCTTTCTCCTGAAAAAAAATGCCTATGGAAGTATCTTCTAGTAATAGGTAGATACTCCTGAACAAGGCATTTTGGACGTTAACTTTTTGATGTTTTTGTGATCCAAGCGTGGAAATGAAAATTGTGAAAGTGCATCTGTCGATGTAAAAGGTTTTCCCATTTTGCATTCTAGATGGATACATGTAAAATGTATTTTATGTTGGATCTGACACAATGAGCAGAAAATAAATATCGATCAGAGGAGAAATGAGAAGATGGCTTTATTCTGCCGACGATGTTTCTACTAAAGGATTTACGAATTGCTGTTTGGGATACTGCTCAAAAGGCATTTTAATTTCATTAAATCAGTGAAGCAATCCGTTTTTTACTCCTGCCCATCCATCTGACTGTGTATGGACTACTGTTGGGGGAATGGATCGTGCGAAGTGAATTAAAAACACGGTTGAGTGGGTGAGTAATATCAGCACTTTTTCAAATACAGGGAAAGTTTGCACAGAGTTTTGTATACGGTACTAAAAAGCTCCAACAGAAAAAAAATTGTCACTTCACCTAGATTACAAAATCGAGAGGGAGCGAGAAAAAAAATATCAAACTACAATTCTAGACGGCTACAACTGTCTTGGAGAATTTGCGACTTCACGAAACAGGATTACATATTGGCCAGAAGAAAAAGAGAACGATAGAAAATACAATTTGAAGGTGAATCGGCAAATAATAATAGATTGGATGGAGAAAGCAGAAAGCAATAAAATAGCCGTAAGCACGTACTACTAACAAACTTGGGAACCAGAGCATATCTAGTTTGAAAGGAGACATAAACACCAAACAAGGAAGAGAAAGCTATAGTGTAAGAGAGGATTTGGAAAGGAAGATGAGAAAGGGGATTTGCTCCTTCCTTCTGGGAGCATGCATCTTTGTGCCAATTGTTAGCGAATATAGTAGTGTAGTTGTCGCCGATTCGTCTTCTTCCTTGTCCTGGAGTAGCCACGGAGTTTTGAACGGGCGAAGTGGAAGAAGCATATTGTCCGACTCTGGGAACAAGTTCCATCAGGAAGACGAGCAACTTTCGGGCTCCGCACCGCATGGCAACAATGGGATTCCAAAGATTCAAGGACAGGGACAGAGTGACGAAGGAAACCGAAACTCTGAGATGCAAGGTGAGGGGCCCAGCTCGAGAAGCCGGTTTCCTGCTATTCCCGCTTCGGCATCTGGAGCATCTGCAGCGAACACGGGAACTGTTCAGGAGAAACAGGCTACATTCCATAACATGCAAGGTGAGGGGCCCAGCTCGAGAAGCCGGTTTCCTGCTATTCCCGCTTCGGCATCTGGAGCATCTGCAGCGAACACGGGAACTGTTCAGGAGAAACAGGCTACATTCCATAATAGTCTGCATCACCAACATCAGACGGGACAGCGGCCTGAGCATTTGATTCCAGAGGTAAAGAAACTTTTAACAAAGTATGCATGACATTTTGATGGAACGCATAATTTTCATATACATTACGCATTTATTAGGCCCAGTGTAACAAGCATTTTTTTATAGCTCGTGGTTTTAAAAATAATAAAGTTTCATACATTGTGATGTTACCCACAAGAAAGAATTTGCAAATGAATTCGCTTTTATTATTTTAGCTGCACATGACTGTTCTTGTAAATGTATGAATGTGGTTTTAGGCTGATGCCAGACGGAAAAAAAACTTTCTCCTTGGAATATTTTAGAATACAGCTATTGCTTTTGTTAGATGTGAGTTTTTGTATAAAGATATGAAACGTAGTTTCTCTTTTTCGTGAACTGGGTTAGTTCTACCATAAATGTTTTATGATGATAAGCTTAGTTATAGTTTCCTTTGAGGCTTATTCCTTGATTCAAAGAAACTCCAATCATGTAAATTGATGTGGAAAATCCTACTTCATAGGCATTTCTTCATATCTACATGCATGAAAATAAGAAGGCTTACTAATTTTTTTGAAAGGAAGAGATTGTTTAGCCTATAACTTTCTTTCAAAGAGTTTCATTAATGACTATTGCGCCTGAGAAATAAACGGCATAACAGACTTTGAGCATTACAAAACCTGAAACTTAATTTGTTGAGCAACTAGCGGCCTGGCTTAGGTAATACTTGCACCGTGTGTAGCCTGTGGCGTGTAATTTTGAAAATTTAAGTTAAGCAGCAAAGGATAAGAATAGACTTTCACGAAAAGGGAATCCAAAAAAGATAAGAGGACTTCTCTTTACAAAAGGATCAAGATATTAAAACATAAAGCAAAAGTTTCTATCCAGTTGGGGAACAAAGTCAAACGTTATATGTGTTAAATGTATGCAGTGAAATGCATTGTTAAAGGTAGCAGCTAGCATCATTATTTCATCGGTATTATCTATTCCTCCGCAAATCTCTTGACATTTTGAGAAATGTATTTTTAAAGAGTATCTCCTTTCTCCCTTGACTTCTTAGAATTTTTAAATGAAAAACCGATTAAATCATTTTTAGCTGCTACGAATTTAGAGCGATTTTACCTAAAGTACGTGGAGTTCTTAAAATATAACGCTTAATTTTAAAAGAAGTATAGAGAGATCAAAATTAATAGAATCTCCGATTTACGAATGTTTCGCGTGAACGTATCTTCGCACGTTTTCGGCATGTGAGCCAAAGAAAATCGGCAAGCGAAATGATTCCCTGGAGTATTGGAAAGGAGTATATAAAAAGACTTCCAGGGTTTGGTTTAAATCGGAGGGCTATTTCTTTTGTGTCTTTTTCAATGAAACTCAAACTGATCTTCGTTTTCATGCATCGGTGGAGCCCTGTTTGATGAAATGGATTTATATGATAAGGTTCATGAGTTTCTTTTTCATCCTGACAAAAACAATAAAAAGTATTGACTTGGATTCTAGTAAGATGTAGAGCATTGTACTTCGGGAAAGTGGAATCTAGTTTTCAATCCAAGTACAATTTGTAATCCTGTCTAGTTGAAGTACATTAAAGTAGTTTACGATGTGTGTGTACCAAGTTGGATGTAGGATGTAAAAGCGGAATGAGGTATGCCGTAAAGTTTATTGGTACGGCTATCTTCCTTTTTTATTTTCACTGTGTGGACGTGTACATGATTAATTTATTTTGATGTCACTCTCAAAATGGCTCTGTTTTTCATCACGATCAACGATAAAGAATCCCTACCTGACGAGATTACCTGTGCGATTCTTACATTTTCACACATCATAGATAATACAATTTTATGGAATCAAAATTCTTTTGTTATACTAACTTTTACTGGTATAGACTTAATGCATCTTACTCCGTACATTATTTGTCATATCGTCATATATTACAATGGAGACGAAAGAAAAGTAAATTAGGAATCTGTCTTGAATGTTTATGAAGCATTATTTCCCTTTTATGTTGGTATATGTTATGCTTTTATCATATAAATTAAGATTATTATGCTTGTTTGATTGTCGTTAGACTAGATTGGAATTCAATGACAGAATTATAAGTAGAAACGTGTTCCCATGTTTACGAGTCAATCATTTTGCAGGTATGCATTACCACCCATATGCCCACGCAAGTTTACAAATCCTAACACATAAAAGTTACATTTCAGTCCTATAATTGATACAGTAGAGGGATATTTCTTACACTACTATTGATATTGCTCGAGTCTATAGCAGCAATAGTCAATTTATATAGGATATTACCTTACCAACTATTTTCATTTCATCCATTGTTTGACATTTGTAAGAAAGTCTGGAACACTGCTATCGCTTCATGCTGGCATCAATAATGGGTAATTTGTTCTGACAGCGTCGTTGCTAAAATTTGAAGGAAAAGAAAAATTGAAAGAAAATAGTAGAAAAAAAGTTTAAGACATTCTTATACTGGGAAAAATGAAAGCAACATGACACATGTACAATCCAATTCAAAATATGTGATTTCTAAAAAGGATATTTGATTTGATATTTCTGCAAAAATTGCCTTATTATTCGAGTCTATAGCAGCAATAGTCAATTTATATAGGATATTACCTTACCAACTATTTTCATTTCATCCATTGTTTGACATTTGTAAGAAAGTCTGGAACACTGCTATCGCTTCACGCTGGCATCTATAATGGGTAATTTGTTCTGACAGCGTCGTTGCTAAAATTTGAACGAAAAGAAAAATTGAAAGAAAATAACAAAACAGTAGAAGAAAAGTTAAAGACATTCTTACACTGGGAAAAATGAAAGCAACATGACACATGTACAATCCAATTCAAAATATGTGATTTCTAAAAAGGATATTTGATTTGATATTTCTGCAAAAATTGCCTCATTGTGTACCACACGAGCTATTGAAAATTCTGGGTACGTATTAACCGTTCTTCAATAGGAAATAAATTTAGAAGTTTAGATACAATTACGATCTCATTTAGCCTATGTTCCTGTAGAATGAGTACACGTGTATAGTGCAAAAGAACGAATAAATGTGGCCATGGTCTTGGTGCCTTCTTATCATATCTAACTTTTATACAATTCACCTAGTTTGCGTCACGGAAACTGGTTAGCTGAGCTGCGTAATGGCACATCTTAATGCATCGTATTGAATTTGTTTAGCGACTCATTTCATGACAGACCGGCTACGCATTAACATTTACGCAAACGTAGTATGCATAAGCTCAAATTCAAACTATTCCAAGGAAATGTTTTACAGGTGGCACGTAACATACATACCCCCTCCAGTGAAACTAATTTTGTTGGTGACTGGCTGCCTGGCGTTCGCTTTGTGTAGTTCGGAGGAGCTTTTCTTCTTAGAGATCGCCGTAACAAGTTTGCTGTTGATACGTATGAATTAGAGTGCTTGAAAAGGAAAATCAAAGTTATTGTTAGGAGCAAAGGAAAGTATAGTATCAGAGAAAAGTAAAAGCTCCATGTTATCTTTCATCAGGTCATACAATGTGCTATGTATCATAAAATGGCGCCTTTTAAATATTTCTCAGCAAGATAACTTTCCTTTTGATGGAATACGTATGCAAAAATGGAGAATTCCGTATTACATTCCTTTTATTAAAATTGAACGTTTCCCGTACTTTTCACTCTCACAAATAGTTCCATTTCTGTAGTTGTCAGGTATGTATTCCATATTTGCCAAAGCTTGTCTATGAAGGCGTAGCTAGCCTTGATTCAGTCATACGCCGAACCACGCCATAGCATGAAAAAATCTCTGGGGCAATATGATTTGTTTTGATCCAAAGCATGTTCATCTGATGTGATCAGATGTTGATTGCTTACATTATTTTCTCCCTCCAAAACTTTTGCAAGCGCAGGCGAAGAACGTCGTTCTGAGTAAGAGCACACTTTGCGAAAGCACAATAGACAGACCATCTCAAATATACTGTATTCTTGTATTTTTTAGTATTGGCCGATTGCGCGCTTCGGCTTGCTACCGTTCGCTCATTTATCAACGTGCTTTTGGCTCACCGCGGAAACTACATGCAATCGGCCACGACTTTAAAAAACAACAGTATGTGTTCACTTTTGTTCTAACTTTCTTATAGCGTATAGGTGACAATCGGCACCATTTCCACTTGCTTGGGCGGAATCGATTTTAAGAGAAAAGTTTGAGATACTCAGTGGTTGAGTGTCAAAAATAAAAACTCGGCCAAAGTTGTCCAAATGTTTGTTACTCACTTATATACGAGTGGATACCAGTGTAGTCAAAAACCATCCTCACAGAGCATGATACATTATGTCTTCGCAGGCAGCATACTACAAATAAATTAGCTTTCCGTTAAGCCTTCATGAAATAAGTCAAACAACGAACCAAGACAATGAATCAAGACATATGAGCAAGGCTATAAGTAAATAGTTGAAAATTCGCTAATTTTAAGTTATAATTTCTAATCGGCTTACGCGTTACATTAAAGTTGCGTGAGCTTATAGGTGTTTTATATATAGTACAGTTATAGAGGAAGAGGAGACTCATCATGTCATGGTGCAAGGTGCTCTATTTGCCCGTCTCTACGTATACAACAAATGCTGTTGAATTTATTTTCACCATTGCACTTATTGCTCCATCCGACATAGTCTCATTGTTTTGAAATACACTTACAAAAATATAAGGGGTCTCAAAACTAGTGTACACTTTACACTAAACTTTTGGGTCAATCTGTATCGACTAAAATTTAGTTTGCTTAGCAACATCAAGCATCCAAATTCAACTTGGCTCTGCATATTCTATGCATGTTTGCATAATTTCTTTCCATTGTACGTTCCAGGAGAAAGTTTGTTGGGCTTTTGTTTTCTTTGATGAGCATATCAGAAAACTGCTCCTATTTGTTTAGCACAATTTTTTTTGCAAATCGAAGTAGTTGTATTGTACAACTTGTTTCTTTTTTCTTGGTAATGTGTTTTCAAAATTAATGTGCATGAACAAACATGAATTAAGTGAAAATTTATTATCATAATTGCTATACTTTCAAACTTATAACATTGCCGTTAATAGAGCAGAACAAGATCCAGTCGAAAACTGTAATAAATTGGAAACTCTTGTTAATTGAACTGGTTAGGGTTTATTGTTCAACAAGCAACGAAAATGCTTATTTTTTAGTGCTAAAACTGCAATGCTGGTGATCAAAAGAGAACTTGACTCCCAATGCCGCGGTTTTCCTTCATGCCTCATTTATGTGGTTAAAAACTTTTATAATTTTAAAAAGACAACTCAAACCCGAGGTTTCCTTTCCTGGCGAGCTGAGATTGCTTCTTTCCAGTGTGCACGTTTTATCAAAGCGTCTAGTTTCGTTTCACGAAGTTTGTACCAAAATATGTGTTTGAAGTAGTTAAATTTAAATGTTAATGATTAAAATCAGTAGCATATAAACATAAAAAAATCTATTTTGTTGCAATGTATGGTTTGATATTCTTATTACCAAGTTATATTTTGCACTCATAGTTGTTTTTTAAACATTATTATCCAATCTTGCCATAAATGATAAGGCCACGGGTATTTCTACTTGCCAGTTAAACATAAACCAACTTGGCTCGACTTACCGTTTTCTTTTTCATCTCTTTCTTAATAAAGTTTATTAGAGGTTTTTTGTAGATCCCCAGCAAAACGAAATTGTAGGATCGTAATTTAATTTCACTCATTTAGCCGTGGCATTCTGCATCAGATAAAACACAAAAAGTTTAGTTCCAAGAGAAGCTAGGTTTTTTTACAGCCACTAATGGTGCTAATTCATTTTTACTTTTTTAATCTTCACTCCTTCTTTTTTCCTGTTGACTGTACGTCATTCTACTTCCTTTTGCTTCACTCTTTTTTGAAATGACATCAATTACAAGAAAAACCATAAAAATTTGACATACATGTAACGTTGGATTGCAGATATAACCTTTTAAGAAGTCATAAAAATAATAGTTTCACGCAAAACCTGTTATGTGCCCGTTGATGATAGAACAATTCTTGTCCTTTTCTAGGAGACTTTATCAAGACTGCAAGAACGCACGCCACTCTTACAGACAATCGAAGAGCTGTCGACAGGAATGATGGGGAATCATTGCATCGGTCCAAAAAACAACTACTACATGCTAACAGGAGTGCGGCTCTCCACAGAATTTGTCAACGTCATAATGGAGAAAGTGGACATGATTGTCTCCTTTCTTTATAAAATTAAAAGCATCGAGCGACACGCCAGTGGAGCGGGTATGCACAGCACATTCCGCTTATTAGCTGGAGTTTCCCCCCAATATTTCTGATCCCTTTATGAATTATTACAATATTTTTAGGTCAAGACGACTTCAGAGATGTTTATACGTATGCATTGCGTACCATTGAAGCTCTCAAAGACGACTTTCCCCTGCGTGATGTCCGTCTTGTAATTCATGAAGCAGAGGATGTAACTTCGAAGCCACAACGACCTTCTGGTGGCAATACTGGAGTGAGCATTGGAAAGGGCACAACTTCTGTTTATATGCTAGGCGGTGATATGAAATTGACTCCACGACACTTGTCTACAATTGAAGAACTCTCCAGGGAGCCGTGGTTCTTTTATCCATACAATAACCCCCAGGTAGCCCCATCTCCTTCGTCACTACCATTTCCCTCATCCGACTCGGAAGAGTTCACACCAAAAGAAGGCTCCAAGTTTTTTAAAGCTGGCCATTTGCCAGTTTCCAAAAAACAACGTGATAACCATCTCCGTTCGCATTATCACAGGAACAAAATGATGGATGCGCAAATGTTTGGGGATTCATATTTCACATGGCCGTATTTTGACTGCCGGGGATATCGAGTTCACGAGCAACAGCAGCAACAGCTTTTACGTAGTAGTCGATTGGGCCATTACCATAGACGGAGACAAAAGCGGGATGTGTACTTTACACAATTGGACGACTCAGGCCAGCAGGAAAAGAGAGCTGAAGAGTTGGTTCGAAGGGGGAGTGATGATGATGGTGAAAGTAGTCATTTTCAGCGCACTAGTAATAACATCAATAATAATAACAACGTTGCCAGTAATGAAGATAGTAATAGTCATCAACCAAACTCACACGTGGCTGGCTTCATACACTGCATGGTTTCCTATCGGAGGGCTCAAGGAAAACAGAAGGTGAGAAAGAAAATGAGGTGGAACTCTGACTCGACCTTTTTTCCCCAGTATTAGTTGAAGATTATCGGGAAATTGGTTAATAACTGGGAAGTGATGGTTGTTTTATGATTGAGTAAAGGATCCTTGCCAAAAAAGTTTTATATTTGTTATTCTAGTTTTGGGGAGCTAAGCGTGGATGTAGATCTTTCACAGTTTGACATCAATCAATGCGGCTTTTCAAATGAAGAAGAAAAAGAGTCTGAGCAGGCATTTGCTAATCCTCTTTATTACTTCCGAGATACTCATAAATGTGATCGTATTAACTTCCCACCGACATCCAAGGTAGGTTTTTATAACTCAATTCGCACATCACTCGCTTTTTGGATTAAACCATTTTGAACACATAATTTACTTATGAACAAGGACAAAACGGGGAAAAAACGAGGCTTAATGAAAAACAAAGTGTACATTATAGCGGGGAAAGACGGACAAACAAATTATTCAGCAAAGCCATTCATCAAATATTTACCTATTATTCTAGTCTTTCCTGTTTTTTGTGTTCTTTGAATGCAAATGGTTTTGTCATTAGGAGAAAACCGTTAGAAACTTGTTATGATGATACACACAGGCTGCTTTTTTGGTGTTTTATTGTTTCACGTATTTGTTTGTTCGGATTAATTTAATGAAGCCATCGTGAAAATTTCATTTGTATTGTGTGATGTGGTTTAGGTATACTGCAACACAATTGTCGCCCGTGTGCATTTGAGGTGCATTCAGGTTGCGACGTTTTCTAAGTAACATTGTGCATATCTCTCTGAAAAATCATTTCAGTGTCACTTTCTTCCCGGGAAGGGTTGGAAACTTGGCAGCTATGAATGCAAATGCGCTGGAAATTCATATGCCTACTTGAAGAGTCTCCGGAACGTGATAGCTGGCTACAGCGCTGAAGGTAATA
>JAAXOA010002291.1:0-13530 GCA_036561885.1 Salina celebensis | reverse complement strand
GTCGTACATTCTAAAAATGTTAAAAAACTATTTAATATTTGATTTAGAATTATGCACCTCGCTCTCCAGTCTCAGACAATGAAATGCGCTTACACACAATTGACTACTAAAAAACCGGCGTTTAGAGATTTATCATAGTTTTATTTGTACCAAACTAGGAACAATTCAAATTTACATCCAAAGATGTTTAAATCTTAAACCGAATCAAGAATGGGTGGCTCGTAGTTTTCGGCCACGTCCATCTTCTCACCGAAGTCCTCAGTTACGGGCCCGGCGTCACCGTCAGAATACATCTCCATCAGTTTGGCTAGCTCGAAACGGGGCTTCTTCAAAACTTTGACCTGTCAGAAAATAATTCCAATAATCGGATTTATCCGTGAGAACTTCCTTATTTTAAACAGGAATTAGTGAAATAGAATACCTTCCGAATGTAGACATCATGCAACGGATAGATAGCCCGACAAGCATTCTCCATTTCCTTGGCGAAAGTGTCAGCAACTAACTTCCGGACAACCTCCTTCATGTCATTTGTAGAAATCTCCTTGCTGATTTTTTCAATCATCATACGACGGATCGCTTTGATCTGAAAAGTAGAAATCAAATACATATCTGAACACTGGACAATCGAAATTCTCAAGGATTATTAATTCCTGAGAATAAATTAATGATTAAATCTTCACCTGAGCATGCTGAGCATAGCAAGTTTTCCGTTTAGACTGTTCATTCTTCAGAGTATAGCCGACCACGAAGACACGAAGCAAATAGCCATCCGTTGTTCTCACGTCAGTGTTCGCTTCAATCAAAGTCTGCCACTTCTTGACCATTGACTGCACCTTGTCCGTAGTTAAAGTCATTCCATGGAAGTTGGTAAGGACATTCTTACCCTGCACGTCCTCAGCGATCAACTTAAACTTCCGAAAAGACCGCTCAGCATCAGTGTCATTTTGAAGATCCGCGATGGACAAGTCAAACACACGACCCTTGAGTCCCTCCGATGCGATTTCTAACAAAACAATTAAAATATTTCGGTTTGACAACTACCTTATCCCCAGTTCTATTAGTCACACTTAATGTCTCTCGATAAACTTACTTGTGCCAACGGTCCGGTTGACGAGCGTTTTCCCAGCGTCCCTCACCATGAACACAGCCGGAGTCTTGATATCATACCAATCCTTCCTCGTGAAGGGATCAACGCTTAAAAAACAACCACCACCAACAATTAATTAAAGATTAAAGATAAAAATTAGTTCAAACGTTACTGCAACGATTCCACTCACATTTTCTTCTTCATGCCTTTCTTCCCTCCTTTACTCAAACCCTTATTTTTACCAACGGCCATGATTAAAACAATCAAACTAACGGCTTAGCTGATTTCGTTAATCAAAAATGATTAAAAACTCGAAAATACAAGCACTGAATTCAGAACACGACTGACGAGAAAAGTTGCGACTTGTGCTTTCTGTCGCTTGCCGCTTCGAAAGCCAAATCGATCGAAAATGTGTTTTTACAAGTTCATCGTGGCGTGAAAACCAATTTTTCTATTGCACCAGTTTTTTTCATTACTAAAGCAAATGCGAGAAAATAATTTCACCAGCAATTTTTTTAAATTAAAAATATCCATCAAATCATTGAGCGGTTTTTATTATTCGTGATAATCCTGAGCACTGTTTGATAATAATAATGGAATAAAATAAATAAGAAAAGAAATAAATAAGGGAAAAGAAATAAATTATGACAAGGAATCTTATACTAATTTTCGAGCTCACGTTTCATACAATAAATTAATTATACAAATTATTACAAATAAATCAATTATACAAATAGTTTAAAGCCTAACTATAATCATTAGAAGTTAATCACGTCTGAATATCGTTGTACCACGGTACACCACAGTGACACGATTTACTACAATATCCAACGTATTTCCCCTCGTTCTGACAGGACTTCAGACAGCGACAGTTGAGGCACGACTCCTCAGAATCTCCAGTGGCTTTCCCAGTGCTGTTACTTCCATACGAAGGTAGCTTGTCCAGTTTAATAGCTGAAAGTAAAGTTAAGAGTTTATTAGTTAATGACTTGAAAAATATAACTTTTAATGTAGATAGCATTAAGCCTGTCAAACAATTTGAATGATACTTACCGAAGTTTTTCTTTTCACTCATGAAACATAAGCAGGACTTTTGGGGCATACACATTCCTCCAGAGAATCCGTTGGAATTGCAGAACATGTTGCAAACCCCGGACTCTAGTGGAGCAACAACATCCTGTCGACTAAAATCAGCATCTTCCCCGCACAAGTAGTCCACATCAAGTTCACTCCTTTTCTTGAAAGAAGCATCGTCAGATTCGTCACAGGTAAACTCTCCAGCACTAGTTCTAAATTTCTCGACAAAGAAGCCCTGGAAAAACTCGGTAAAGTAGGCCCAGTTGACAATTGGAACTTCCCATCCGAAAACAGTGACCACTGAAAACATCTCAGTCTGTCTTGGAGGGGGATCTACTCCAGTGTTGTTTGCATTCAAATTGGTAAGGTCCATTTCCAATTTATTTCCAGCGGGAAACGGGACCTGTGCTTCGTTGCTTGGCGCAGCTTCTATACTTGGTGTCAGGATAAGAGGTTCTTCCTCCTCAGGAATGTCCATGTCTTTCATTTTGTCGGCGTTCTTCTCGCCAGGCTTTGGCTTCGGCTTTTTACTTCCTCCGGTGGGCTTCACTGGTCTCTTTGGTTTGTTTGGCCGTAGGGGTCGAGAGTTGGATGAATCCTCCGGATCTTCCACAGGCTCAGGCGCTGGCTTAGATGCATTGTTTTTCCCAGGACTGGAAGCTGATGTAGGATTACCCTTTGGAGGAACTGCTGACGGAGCTGCGTTGTTTTTACTTGGAGTTGGTGCAGATGGTCCGTGATGACTGTTATTCTTACTGGGTGCCTGGGGTTGAGACGGAACCGGATTGTTTTGATTTTTACCAGGGCTGTGTTTGCCACCATTTTCATTGGAATTATCTGTGTTTTTTCCTCCTGTGGATGTTTCACTGTTTGGATTGTGTTTGCTAGGAGCCTTGTCAGTGCTTGGCCCATGATGATTGTGAGCACAGGTGCAGGTTTTTTCACCGGCTGAGTTAGGAAGAGGAACAATTGCTTCAGGAGGAGAAACAGGGATTTGCAGTTGTGGTTGTGGTACGCTCGGTAGACCAGTGAATGCAGGTGTTGGTGCTGGAGCTGGACCAGGCGCTGGAGCAGCACCGGTATAACCTGTCGGACGACCATACTTAGATGGAAGGGCTTTCTCTGAAGTTACTTGTGGAGAATCTGAAGTTTCGTCGAAGTTTTCGGTTTGCTCATCGATTTCGGAAGAACTTTGTTCCTCGTCTTTCTCAGGTGACTTATCACTGAAGGCGCCAGTTTCCAGTTCTTGTTGATGCCCATTTCCCAATTTCTCTCCAGATGGGGATGAAGCCGAATCTGAAGAAGAAACAGGGTTTTCTGCCATTACCGTAGATTGTGGAATTGGGGCTGCTTCCAATGTTTGTGCGACTGGAGCGGATACTTCCTGTTCGGCAGGGGTACTTGCCGGAGTTTGCTCACCATTGCCTTTGTTTGCAGAGGGTTTCCTTCCTGGTTTAGATTTCGGAGGTGTTGGAGGTGTATTTGGCGAATCTATGCGGTTTCCATGTTTAGTATTGTCTCCTACTGAAGGTGGGCTTGGAACCTTAAAGCCATCCATCATTGATGAGATATCTTGGGGAATGGAAGGTACATTAATACTCGGTTCAGGAATGGAAAGTCCACCTATGCCCATTGGTTGAGGTACTTCCGGTAATGGAATACCTCCGAATGCTGGGGCCTTGATGGCAGTAGGAAACTCTGGCAATGCGATGGCAGCAGGTGGAGATGGTAAAGGTGGAAGTGGAGGTCCTCGCCTGGGCGGAGCCGCCCCTGGAGGTGGACCTGATGGCGGGGGACTTTTCGGAGGAGCGGTATCTTTTGGCGGTTGTTTCTTCTCGTCTTTTGGTACATCCTGTGCCGGGCGGGGAGGAGAATCCCCACTAGGTGCTGGCTTCTTCGGCGAGTTTTCTTGTGATGCATTCGGCGAAGTCGAAGTATCCTTCGATGGGGCTTTTGGTGGGGCTGCGGCATCTTTCGGCGGAGATTTAGGTGGAGCTGGAACATCTGTCGACGGGACTGTAGATTCTAGTTTAGATGGAGTTTCAATTGTAGCGTTTGACGATGCAAGCTTCGACGGAACTGCAAGTGTTGAAGGTGTTTCCTTTGGCGTGTCTACTGTTTTAGGGGGACTTTCCTTGGATGGTGTTGCAGATGGAGAATTTGGAGTATCAGTTGTGCTGGCCTGTGGGGATTTCGAAGGGTTGTCCTTTGACGTGGTAGCGGCAGGAACAGGGCTCAACGAAGAAGCTGTCGGCGTGGTGTCCTTTGGAGGAGCTACAGGCTTAGATTTTGAAGGAGTATCGTCAGAAGGCGTGTCCTTAGAAGGAGCTAATGGTTTAGGTTTTGCGGGTAAGTCATTAGAAGGTGTAGCAGGCTTAGATTTTGGAGGGTTATTATTTGCAATGGATTCAGACGGAGATTTCGGGGGTGTGTCCGTTGAAGGAGTGGAGGGTTTTGGTTTTTGAGGAGTGTCGCTTGATGAAGCTGCAGTTGGAGTTTTCGACGGTGCGTCCTTTGAAGGAGCCGCAGGCTTAGGCCTCTGAGGACTTAGGTCATTGGTAGAGTCTGCTGCTTGAGATTTTGAAGGGGTGTCCTTTGAAGATACGGGTTTTACCTTTGAAGGAGTGTCATCGGAGTCAGTAACTGGAGCTTTCGCCGGAGTGTCCTTAGAAGGAACCGTGGGCTTAGGCTTTGTAGGATTCTCTTTGGATGGTTCCGTGCTTGGTGATTTAGAAGGAGTCTCCTTTGATGGAATTACAGGTCTAGTCTTGGAAGGAACGTCGTTCGAAGGATCTGCAACCGGGGCTCTCGGAGGATTGTTTTTTGAAGGTTTAGTTTTTGAAGGAGGAGTAGGAGAGTCATTTGCGAGGTCTGCGGGGGGAGATTTCGAAGGAGTGTCCTTTGAAGGAGCCACAGGTTTAGACTTTGATGGAGCTTCATTTGAGGCAACTGTAGCTGGAGATTTCTGGGGAATTTCCTTTGAAGGTGATACAGGTTTAGACTTTGGCGGGTTGTCACTTGCAGGAGATGCAGATTGAGATTTTGGTGGAGAGTCATTTGCCTCGGGTGCAGGTAACAATTTCGAAGAAGAATCCTTTGACGGTGCAGCGGGTTTTGACTTGGGTGGAGAATTACTGGAAGCGTCGTCAGTTGCTGGTTTAGATAACGGATCTTTTGAGACACTACTTAACGGTTTGGTTTGACTTTCTTTGGGTTGTTCCAATTCTTCCTCTGATTCTACGCTTTCCTCGTCTCCCAGTTTGTTCTCGTTGACATCGGACTCCTCTACTGACTCTGAAACATCCGACACGCTTTCCGATGAATCTTCTTCAAATTCTTCTTCCGCAGCAGTGTCCGATTCCTCATCTTCCGACAATTTAATTTGTTCATCTTCGAGGTTTTCTTCTGAAACGGGTTGGTCTGCATCTGGATCTGGATCTGACTCGCGAGTGGAGTGGATAGCTTCTTTCAAAATAGATTCTGTTTCATTCAGCTCATCAGGATAAGTCATGTTCCTCCCGAGACTTTTCCCCAAAGATGTGACTCGTCTAACCTGAGCAGCTTTCCGTCTGTCTTGTGCCAGTAATTCAACTATGGACAGACCCTGATTATCATTCTCGACTTGACCTTCATCCTCAAAGTTTTTCATTAGCTGTGGAATAAGGGATTCTTCTTGAGGATTCCTATTGTTATCTTGTGGCACTCGGGATCCTTTGTTGTAGGTCACGTTATATTTGCCCTTTACAGAGTCCTGAGGAAAATAGTAGTTTTGATAACTTAGTGGATTTGGAGCCGCCATTTCAGTTTCTGTTTCATTTCCAGATGCAGGTTCCGGACCGTCGCTTGAAAATGCAGCATTGAGTAAAGCGTTGTTGATCAATGCAGCAGGGGTTATCTGAACCGATGGAACCTTTGAACCTTGACCAGGAGGTGCTGTCGCATTAGGCTGACTTCCGTTAAAGTACGAGTTGATAGTATGACTACCAAGCAAGGAAACCATTGAGTGTTGAGGAGCCTCGGCTGCATCTTGCAACGTTGACAAAGTCCCATTTTGGTTTTTTGAGTTGGCAGCAGAAAAGCTACCATGAGTGAGCATATAATCTTCTCCAACCACAGGCGTATTCAGTTTCCCGCCGGAATATGTGTACACTGGAGCTACTCCAAGAAGAGAAGGCCTCGAGAGTCCTGGACGTAAGGGCCTTGCACGTCCTAGTTGTGAAGGGGCTGCATCAGGGACCAGTGGCTTGACGAGTTGGTAATGTGGCTCAACTACTCCTTTGTGGCTACTGTCCGAGTTGATTGGGGTGGCTGCTGGGACTCCAGCGTTGGATGCAGTGGAAACCGATTTGCGACTGGGTTTTCCTTGCTTTCCTTCTCGGTCGTAATAACCGTAATAAGGGCTGTAATGAGGAGAACCTCCCAATAACAGCGCTGCTTGTGCTAAGTACTGTTGAACATCAAATGGTGGGTCATCATCTGAATTTTCATCGGATGATTCTTGAGCAGATTGAATAGACGAAGCTGCAGTGAACATGGTCTCTTCTGGTTGAACAGGGATGTTGGCTGGTGCAGCAGCTTGTTGGAAAACTGGTAAGGGCTCATTCACAAGTATTGGAAAAGCTTCTTGAGGTGTTTCTAATGGTGCTGGAGGCGCATCGGGCATAGTCTCCTCGAAATGCATAGGAAGTTGATTGAATTCATTATTGGCTGTGATGTTGAATGTTGGGGCAATTGGCGCATTCATAACGTCCTCTAATGATGACTGTGACGCAATGTTTTCCATATGTAGAACCTGTGTTGATTCATCGATCGGGCTTGCCTCCAGAATGGTATCATGAGTCTCTGTCAACTGCACTTGATTTTCATTATTCAAGTTAAAAGAAATTTCTGTTTGAGGGGATGGAGCAGTCTCAAGATCTACTGATAAGTTTTCTGAAGTGATAATTGCATCGTGGCCATTTTCCAAACCGGTATTTTGAGACTCACTATTTAAAATCTCAGTTGAATGTTCCTGGTCAAGCGTTTGGCCTTGTGGTTGAGAAAGGGTTTCCAAATGGATGTCACTTGAAACTGGCTGCTGTGAAATTACAGGGATAACGTGATCCTCGTTGATGGCTACGGTTTCCTGTTGAAGTGGTTCCTGGTGCACCTGTGGAGCCAGGGTAAAATCTATAGCGGCAATTGAGTCCGGAGTTTCAATTGGAATTTGAGCAATGACAACGTTTTCTGGCATAACTACAGCGTGGACGCTATTCGCATTAGAAACAGAAAGTAATGGGGAAGACACCTGTTCAACTTGTTCCTCAACATGGTTGCTCGATGGCTGGCTATGATGATCTTGAGGAGCTCCAAGATGACCAACGCTAAAAGTCATCGATTCCGATAAATCCTCCTCTGGTTCTTCAGCCGTTTGTGATAGGTTATTAAGTGGTAATTGGTGCTCCGGCTTCGTTTAGTTGTCCCGTTGAGTGAGCGCCAGGTCCCAACACTAGATTAGCTTGCGCCAGGTAAGCAGCAAGATCAAAGAAATGCTCGTCTTCGTCGTACTGAACATTGGTATTGGAAATGATTCCTATGCTGTTGGAAGGTTTTGATGGTATGCTTGTTGCTGGCTCTGAAGGAACTTCAATCGACACAACAGGTACAGTAGCTGGGGCACTGTAAGATTGTTGTGCTTCAATCACAGATTGTTGTGGGATCTGGTAAGTTTCCGGTGGAGAATTAGTCTATCATTGTTGGAGCCATTTCGAGAGGAACTTCAACCGACACAGCAGGAACCGTAGCTGGGGCACTGTAAGATTGTTGAGCTTCAATCACAGATTGTTGTGGGATTTGGTAAGTTTCCGGTGGAGAATAGTCTATCATTGTTGGAGCCATTTGGACAGGAACTTCAACGGAAACAACAGGAACAGTAGCTGGGACACTGTAAGATTGTTGAGCTTCAATCACAGATTGTTGTGGGATTTGGTAAGTTTCCGGTGGAGAATAGTCTATCATTGTGGGAGCCCCTTGGACAGGAACTTCAACGGAAACAACAGGAACAGTCGCCGGGGCACTGTAAGATTGTTGAGCTTCAATCACAGATTGTTGAGTGGCTTTCGTAAACTGCTGGTGGAGAATAGTCTATCGTTGTCGTAGCCGTTTGGAGAGGATTTAACGTTTGATGGATATCACTGTGTGCTGGGATATCAAGTTCAGGGCTGGCAGGTAGCACAGGTGCTGTTTGTAATTCAACTGGCACAGACTCCACATTGATCGAGCTTATCACTTGTTCAATATTCGCAATAGGTATTTGAGGATTATTAGAATGGGACACTTCTGGAACAGCAAATATTTCGTTGCTGGGCTGTTCAACAGGAAGATATTGGGCTGCCTCTTGTTGCGGATGAACAGGGAACGAAACCTGCACGGAGTCATGAGCAGTGAATTCTGCAAGATTTGGAGTAGCGTAATGTATTTCCTGGGGATGAATCTCAGCACCAGCTTGAATAGCTTGGGGATAAGGATAACCCAAAATGTCGGCGGTTACACCAGTCACATGGAGGTTTTCCACCGCGCTGTTATTACTAGCAGGAATGTTAGTTGGCGTTGGTGCATAGTAGGCAGCTGTGTAAGTGGCATTTTCCACCGCTCCAGCAGTAAAAGCATCGTGAGTTGTTGAAATTTGTTCAGTTGGAACATTCATTGTTTCATTTAGGCCATTTTGGGATGTAGAAACTATCATTACTGTATCTGTATTAGGAACTCCGCCGTTTTGAGAAAAAATCAAATGACTCAAACTGTTTCCAACTGTGGACTGGGCAGTGGCAAAACTGCTTGGTGGTTTTTGCATAGTTCCTCCTTGGGTACTTGGCCTTTCAGGACGATCCGGCTTAAATGTTAACGATGCACTAATTGGCTTTCCCACGTATGAATTAGGTCTGCTGTTCCCATATTTGCTGCCATTGTATGGAACAAGTCCTCCATCACCGATTCCTGAAATATTAAAGATTTTCATTTTATCTGAAAATGTTTTTAACAAATAAGCTTTTCAAACAAATTAATTACTTACCTATAAGAAGTAGAAATCCTCCAACGAGGATTGAATTTCCTCGGAACCGTCATTGTAGTAACGATCGTTGTGCACTTCCTACTACGACATAACTTTCTGTCTGAACATCAGCAGTCCAGCGTCCATCAACCAGGGATCATTTATAACCTTACCATTATCAAGATCATTGTGCTATTTTGTGGACTTCATGAGTTAATACATTGACCTATAAATAATTTATGCCGGACAAGAGTTAAAATTAGCTGCAGCATCTTTGATTGCCGTATATTACGCATACGTAATATTTGCAGGTATTACTTCAGGTCTTATAACGGTTGACATTCTTTTCTTTTGTTTAACACGCTTAGCTCATACCTGCAAGCTCCAGTTCTAATTGAAATCAACCTGTTTTATGTGAGTACACAAAACGGTTACGGCCTGATGCACATTTCTCATGAGGTGAAGAAAATACCGTTATCTACGCATAGTAAGAGAACGATGATGATAATGGCGAAGGCCTTTAAATATATACCTTAAACCTTATGCTTGTCTCTGCACAGCCTTACGTGATAAGCCATATTAGAAAAAAAACTTTATTTAATTCTCTTCTCTATAACTTTACAATAGTACGAAGATGAATCATCGCGTACTTGATGGTAAAATAGAGTACAAATATCCGAAAAACGTTGTCTGCGATCAAGATGAAAACGTGAAAATAGATTACGTCCAGTGGAGGAACAACGGTCCACCAATGGGTGATCATTAGTCTCAGCAAATACATTGGACGCTATGGCCAACAAAAGGTAAAATACAACCCAAATCCTCACTCCAGCAACCTTTTCCTATATAAAAAGGTCCAATTAAACTCATTTGAGCAGAAAAATTATAATTAGCCTTTTAATGATGAGTTGAGATGATGTGAAATATCTTACCTTTGCCAGAAGACAGATGCAAATAAGATTGAGGCAGATCCTTACAACTCTGATGACTGTTTCCTCAACTAACACCAACAAAATTCATCATATATACATATATGAATGAATCATCAGTACATATACAACAAAATGAAATGATTCTAATTCGCTATGATTGCTGTTGTTGTTACCGCATAAAATGTCGAGAATATCCTGCAGAGGAAAAATCGGCATCTGGAAAACGTCCAACCCGTAAAAGAGTTCGACAATAGGTCGCGTGCACAGATTAACAGCATTCCATAGCTGAAGCATCAAAACATTTATGAAGCCTTGTTTGATGACATACTTCAAAATGATGATACATTCAACTCACCGTTTCAATTGTCAAAAGTGTAATTGCGCCCACACCAGGCAATTCTCTGAAGAACTCTATTACTTGACATGCACCACTTCCTACTGGCTCCAAGCAAATGTCAATATCACTTACACTGTCTGATCTTAAGTCGTACTTGTTTTTCAACTCGCCGCAAGCCCTGGCATGCCACCGATAAGGTGTAGCATCGCCATAATGCGTAGAATGAAAGACTTCCCAATACTGGCAGAAAATTTGATGTGTCATCGTTTGGCGTTTCGCGCAGTACTAAAGCAGTTATAGTTGTGAATGCAATGTTTTGGAAGAAGCTAAGAACAAGCCAAGTATACAAATAACATTTCCGTCCCTGAATAAAGCAAAAGAAAATCAATGATTATGCACGAAATAGTTCAAGAGGTGTGTTCAAAACTATATATGATGAAGGAACTACATTTCATACATCAAAAATGATGCTTATCCAAAAGACGCAAGACAATAAGAAGTGTAAAGCAATCAGAAAATGCCAGAGCAAATGCCCCAAGGAATCTAAAATGAGATTAAAATCTGGTTAAACTCCGATATCTGTAGCTTCTTGAATTTATCCAAAAACCAACCAAATTCTGAAGGAAGCAGCCCTGGAAGGAAGGATATTGTGCTGGTGTGTTCCAGGGACACAAAGTCAAGCATAAGCCAATATAAACTGTAAATCTTTAAGACACAAAACATGTTGTTGTTAATCACTTTATGGAAAGTATAAAGGAATTGATCAGTAAATTATATGCAGTACCGTTTCCAGAAAGCCAACTATTACCATTCCCGTGCCAATAGGTTGGCCAAATCGAAAAAACGGTTTCATTTTAATCAGTTCTTAACTGACACACTTAATACTATAGACGTACAGTTTCCGTACAGACAAACTCATGGGAAATTTTTGAACCGTATGCGTTGGAAATGTTTTCCTTTCAGTTTCGTGACATGTTGGATAGTAAGAGTAGTAGGAGATAAGGGTGACGATGTTTTTATAGTCCTAACTTCAATACTCTATCTCTGTTACATGCAAAAAGAGTTCTGGTTATGAGAGTTGCGTAGTTCTGTCCAAAAATAGGATGTGCTATAAAGCTGTCGTTTCTTTTCGGAACATGTTCTGAAGCGGTGATCGCATGAGCGTTCTGTATCAAATGCGAGAAACTTTTAAAAACACCTTTTGATTTATGAATGCAAGTGTTTTTTAAAAACAAATTTTATTGTCGATATAATTTTCAACGGTGATGAATGCTCATTCATCTAATTTTTTTACATAAATTTTCGCAATCTACATCTTCCCTTGGTGGATCCTTCGCACTGGTTTTGTATATCAGGACTGTTGTAATAACCACAAAAAGTACAAAAATGTTACCTAATGTAATTAGCACAATGATTACATTAATTGCTACTGGTCTAAAAGGAGGTACAAACGGAGCCGCGAACAACAACAAACCTAATCCCACCATAAATCCTATCGACGAAACGAGCTTAAGTAAAGGCGACATGGTTTGAAAACAAATTTTGGAACCGTCCTCAGTCTAACTCGCTTAGCTTACAAAATATTCCTTTTCAAACTTTTCAAAGTCTTCTTCTGTAAACACTGAATCGGTATTAGTTTTGGTCTTCTTTCTCTTAGATTTTTTGCTGGAAGAACTGCTTTTGTTTGATGGAATGGCCGGTTTTGGTTGTGGTGGAGTTCCTGAGTTAAAACTCTTTCCAGGTTTTCTATCCAGAGCCTTCAGAATCTTGAGATTTTGTTGAAGTATCTTATCCTGGCTCACTTTCGACTTCTTCTTCTTCGGAGGCTTCAAGGATTCTGCACAAAATAAATAAAAATAAACAAAATTAACTCTTTTAAATGACTGAAATAAAGTGTTTATTTTACTACACATGAGATTGGACCTTACTTTTAGATAATTTCGACAATTGATCAAACTTTTCTTCAGATGCTAAGGTAGTTTCGTCCAAAGCTTTTCTAACTAATGATGCTGACATCTCGACCAAGTTGAAAAGTTCTACAAACTACAAAATCTAAAAATCTAAAACAGCCTTGCAAGTTTCCAAGAATTTTGTAAATAAACAAACACGCTGCTGGTCAACGTGGTAGACAGACAGAAGAGCATGGGGCACTCTATGTAACTCAACTATCACCTGACTCACAAGGCGTGTGAGTGCATGAAAGTGATAAAAACAAAATACACTGACTTTTTCTTTTGTATCCTTTCAGTAAATGTCAAACATTTATGGGATAATAAATGTCAAACATTTGTGGATTTAATTTGGACAGTGTAGTGGACGAGTTTCCGTGTTGCAAATTTTTCGCACGACAGACGATCGGGAGGGGAATACCAGTTTAGGTGTTTTAACAAAGTTTTGTTTGGTGTACTAAGGCTGAACGTGCAACGTTAGTTTATGGAATGTGAAAAACGTAGTTGAAATTACTAATTAAAAGATCAAAATGTCTTATAAAAAGTCTGCAAGGAAGAGGTCAAGTTTAAGTAAGGCACTGAATAATTTAAAATGAATTTGGATTAGGAGATATGATATGGTTATGGTATTTGTACTCACTAGCAATTTTGCGATTTCACGGTGGTTTTACTGCTAAAATTTATTTTTGTTTTTGCTCTGACATTGAACAGAAAAAGGGGAATCAGTACTTCCCATCGTGTTTCAATCACGTTTAAACGACTTGTTCACCCAAATTGAAAAAGAATTTGAGGCTTTGTACTTGGAAAACGTTGCTTGTAAGTTGCTTTCTCTCACTTTTTAGTTTGATTTGTGGAGTTTCCAACAATGTATTTTTAAATGTGAAATGAGTTTTGAAACGGTTTGTGTATTTGAAATGTAGTGCATGAAAAGTTAGAAAGTCTTACAGGACTTAATGCAGCAACTGAACAGCCAGCCAGTTTAACCTCTGAGAGATCATTTACTGGAGCAGCGTCTGTAGACTATCCTGATGGTTTGGGAGGAGATGCTTCAGGGAGTGCACCTAAAAGCCATCATTCAAAGGTTAAAGGAGAAAAAGGTAAAAATCCTATGGACATAG
>JAAXOA010002290.1:0-13531 GCA_036561885.1 Salina celebensis | reverse complement strand
CATAAACTAACTAATTCATTTAACGTGCCACACCGCTCAGTCCAACATCCACCCACATCACGCCAACATTATCTTGCCAGTGCTCATATATCAACAGCTAGTGACTGTCAACTGTGCATTGTTTAACTCTGTAATTCGGTTATGTAAGTATGAAGCAACTACAAAGTATAATTTTAACAATTTTTGATTTTATTTTTCAGTTATTACAAAACTTTTGCCATTTCCACCATTTACATCACAAGATTTTCGTTCTTTTAGAATTGATACATCGTTACATTAAATCGAATTAATCGAATACATACATTTCAGAGAATACATACATCAGAGTTCACTTGGTACATTTTTTAATCTTTGTTAAACGTTTTTTGCGAGGACTTTTTTGCGTTTTTTTGACGGAAATTTACACATTTGAAAGGCGAACTTTTAATATATACCTGATGATTACGTCTTGTGGATTTTTATAGAGATATTCGTTATACTTCAAAACAGCTGAGCCCGGATGGCGAGTCCGTGTGCAACATCGCGTTACATCAGGATCAACAGCATCGAACTGGCCCAGTTTCCAGCTGATGTTTTGATTGTCGATCCATGAGCCGGCTGGATTTCTCCTGTAACGTCCTGGGCAGTAAGCGGACGCAAACCCTTCGTGGTATTTCATTTTCTGCATTATCAGGGTCATCGTCGTCTTCCGTTGGTCGACGAACATGCCATCTTCTCCAGTAATTTTCGTACTGGTTTGCCGTTCCCACCTCTGCCAGGATGATCCATGCGAATACAGGCCGACCGCGATTGTTCCGTATGGCTGTAAAAACAATTATTTTGTCAAGACATTAAATGTCAAAATACATTTAATGTATGTTATTTAAGTTGGTGCTTACCAGGGTCATTTCCGAACGCCTGTAACATTGCTGAAAGGATAAGAATATTCGAAAACTGAATGCGTCATAATATCTAAAATATTTGAATCTGAGACTTGTAGAGCCTCAGACTAGGGTTTTGTGCTTATGTTGTGGTGGTCGTACTCCTACAAGGAAGGCAGTAAGTAAAATCGTATACTGAAAAATCTCAGCTTTCAAAGAACCATGGTCTTTTATATAGACTATGGAAAAGACATGCAAAGGGAAGTAGCAACCGCACACAAGCCACTGCATGGGTTGGCTTGCGCATAAAACCAAACACTATTAGAGAATAAAATCAATGTATCACCATGAAGTAAGTAGACAAGCCGAGACCAGAGAGGAAGAAGTAAACTTTTCAGTTACAAAAAACTCGCTGAGTCGAGTATTTGGATGTTTTTTAAACTATGAAAAACGCTCTCATCGGTAAAACGGTGTCGTTTTACTCATAGCACAACTACTCATATAAGAAAGTTTTGAATGAAAGGAGATACCAAAAAAATGCTCACATCCTTATTATATTGTAAATTAGTACGTGTTTGCATCGAGAACGTTTTCAGTAATACGTTTTGAAGGAATTAATTCTACTTTTTATCAAAGTGTCGTGGAGAGTTGATCGTTTGAACTTAATGTCACTTGTCATTTGAAGGTTTATAGAAGTTTCCAAATTGAATGCTTGGTTTTTAGCAGATCTAAACCTAGCCAAAGATCTAGGATGTTTTCTGTTTATAAGTGTGGAAAAAGAATTGGGTGAGCTATTGCTTATGAGATTGGTATGTAACGATTGACAGAAAAAATGAGGCTGTCACATTTACATGAAAATCACATTTATCCCATGTAAATGCGTGGTTTCCTCTTTTGCGTCTGGTACAAAACACTTCTTTGCGTTGCCACATATATTTATTGACTGGTATGGAGTCCTTACTACTGGTTTCCCCACAAGATGTTTGATGTAAAGTTTCAAGTAAAAATCTTGATGCAAACATGGATCAAAACGATGTGCTGGATTCCCGGAGCACCAAAATTACTAGTACAAAAAAGAAAAACTATCCACTCGTTCCAAAATATTATATTCCATATTACGATTAACCACTTTTTTGGCTTCATAAACATGAATCAGACCATTACTAATTCGCATGTCATATTTCGTAATTTGAAGCGATGAGATTGAAAGTAGCGGTTGAGAGGGCAGTAACGAATGGATAAAACAATTCTACTAACAGATTCATTAATCATCATCAACAATAACAGCAGCATACTCGGCTGCTAAACTTCAAGAAGGTATACGAAAACGATTGCAAGACAAATCATCAAGTCAAGAAATCAAAATATACAACTATTATAATCTCTTTGTATTATAGCAAACCTGGCTATCTATTGCAAACACAGATACCTTTTTGTGCACTCCACTTATACTTAGAATTACAGCTATTATGTGATGTACTTTTAAATATTTTGGATTGAAAATGAATTTTAACAAACTAATGTCTCCGTTTATAGACTGTTATTCACTGTATTCTCCTCGTTCATAATAATATTCATCTTTAGTAATTTGTAGTTCCCATACTATACTTTTGCTGACATTGACTTTATAAGGGTTTCTTAAAAACTTTATGTCAGTTACGTCAAAGCCAATCAAAGGGACAAAATTACCCAACCCCAAACAAGCTGGCAGCAAGAAAAATCTGTTTGTTCTATATCTTACTTTATTCTCACTTCTTCTATTTTGCCTCTACCGTATGAAGTATCAGAAAGTGGAAAAAAGCTTCCAGCCTGCCAAGCATCTGTGAAAAACGAATCGAGCCATGGAAGGAAAGAACAACTTATTTGTAGATAACATAAATCCATAACTTACTGTTACTGCGCAAACATATTCCTAAACCCAACACTGTATAATGTGCCTATATGTGATGGGTAAGTGTTCCTATAAAAGTTAATACGAATATAATGCTCATATGAAGTTCCAGCAGTTGAGTTTTCTATTGAATTCACTATGCCTTCTTTGACTGGTTGATGGTAGCTTCTAACATATCTGTACGGATTGTGTAATAGTATGAGTTTTGTAGGAGAACTCGAGAGAGTGTGTTGTTGTGTTCTGTGAAAAATAAGCAAGTGGTGAGGTATAAAATATAGCATGCAACTTTTTGTTGGGGAGAGAGCGTTTCAAGTTTGGTCAAAAGTGAGTCCAGAGCGTGTGACTGGAATAAATAAGATCCACGAATTGAAATAAAAAAGTATGTTTTTTTCCTGAACGGGTATAATACGGTTTGTACTTTGTTCTAGGAGTGTTCGACGAAAATAAATCCGAATATATATTTAAATATTGAATGAGATAAGATGTACAACACGAAAGACTTTCAGATATCGATTGTGACTAGGAATGGAATAGTTCATTGGTAATCCCATATCATGTAAACAAAAATTATTTTTCTAAAAATGATCCTATAAATACAAAGCACAAAAGGAGGATAGACTGCATATGATGGATACGTTAACAGAGTTTTAACCAAGGTTAATGTTGTTTTATAGCTTAAAATCATAACCAACCTGTGGAATAAGAACCTTTTAAGTTTTAAGTAAGTTTAGTCGATGGTTATTAACATTTTAAAAAATGAAATGTTCACACAACTATTTTATTGGAAATTTTTTTAATACTTCGCAATAAGGAAAACTGCGAAAAATTATCTTCTTTTGGTATTTAGTGAACTATGTACAAGATTATAGCAGATTGACAAGCAATGAGTAGAATACTGTAATAAACTAAACTACCACGCAGCGAACAAATATTAATGCCAATGTAAATAGGTATAAAATTGTTTATAACTTTAAACTTCCTATTTTCCACACATATTCTAATGAAGAATCGAAGAATATTCTTTGGAATGTAAGAGATAATTTTCAATCACCATGAATTTAATGTTTGCGTTTGGTATAGTTGCGAACTATACCCGGCATAACTCCCTGAATAAATACCCAATTTTCTTTATTGGCTTTGTTTAATTTAACCAAAACCACAGTCCATCTATCTCTAAGATGTAAGAGTATCAGCCAATAAAGATCTGAATTCTTTGTACGCAGTTTCTTTTTTTAAACATTTATCTTCAACATCAATTATGAAGTTGACGAATGACAGCCTCATGGCATTATGTAAAGCTACAAAATAGAATTATCATCATGATCTTAAAATCTCAAGACTCAAGACGCACCATCCCACAGCAATATGTCTACATACTTCGTAAAAAGCTTGGGGGAACAAATACTTATGATGTGATTGTAGCAAAGTTGACCGATTGAAATGAGGTACATTTTAAATAGAATGATGAAATCATAATCTTATTCCTCAGCACACACGTAATTCTGTTTGTAGAACATAGTACCAATAGTGGTGTGACCAATATGTAAATACAACCAAAAAATGTAGTGAGTATGCCTCACGAATAACACAAATCGCTAAACACTGTGATCATCAGTATTATCACAGCTAGTTTGCTTTCTTTGTTCGATACTTATGTTCTCAGATTTCATCAGCTTTATGAGCGCTTCAGTTGTTGTTGAGCGGTGTTTTTATTCATTATTCCTCTACTTCACTTCGTTTTGTGTCTCAAATCATTCCCCTATTTGGATTGTGATATCAACCAAAATACACTGATGTTGTTTTGTTATTCGTCACTAGAGTATTATCTATCCTGTACTAAAGGCGAGAAAAATATGAGGTATACACTTGCTCATGTATTGGTACCGTGCGTGTTTTAGATGTTAGAAATTGAAGAGAAGACATACAGTTGGTTTCCGACTTGTCGTCATTAAGCTGCTCTCTTTCTATCTTTTATCGTCTCCACTGACTGTGAGCAAAAGATAATAAGCATACACATTTACGCATTTCAAACAACTAAATATGAGTTGTTGTCGACTTGAGATGTGTCTATGTAATGTTTTTATGAAATTGATGTTCATTTTAAAACAGATCTGAGCAAATATTCAATATTTCTACTGTTACTTTTTTTAAAACTTTGTTCTGCGCATAAGTATTCTGGGTACTGGCTGTGACCATTATATATAATATATACTACGGAAGAAGATTTTCCAAAATAATTTGGAATAAGTCTAATTGGAATGTGCATTTCATTACCAACTGGGTATAACTCCAAAAGTCTGGTCCAAACTCAGAATTGGGATTGGTGCTTCGCTGACATCAAGCACTATTGTACCACCACGTAAGGAGCCAAATAAACTTGACATGAATACAAAAAAAACACCGTATTTTAATGGCAGTAGCAGCCGAGTGATTGCTGATGAGTGGGCTTGTCGCTTTTGCTTAATATCGATAATTGCTATAATTACGGACAAGGGTTATGATGGGTAAGCTATAACCTAACGTACATTTATTCCAGCTACCAAAGTTATCGTTTTAAACTATCTAACTCAGAATGATGATGCAAATAAATGGAAGTAGGAATTCCAGCCTGGATAGTTGTGACAGATGCTCATAATTATAGTACGTGGCTATATGTTGTAATTTACGCTATCCCAGCAGCATGTGTGTTTGAAATGTGAATCCAGTATCAGCAGGTGTCTTTACTTTGGCAGAAAATCAACCGCAACAACATCAATAATTGCTCATCATAAGACTAGGATTCGTCGTATGCAAATGCGAAATAAGAAACCTAGCATATGACATAAGGCTTTTTTTCGCAAAACTTCGTATAGAAATACTCTTTCTTTAAACTAAGGAGCGTAATTACGTAGCTTTAATAAGATATTGAAGGTTACACGGATGAAACTCAGCACGCATAATTCAGTCATTGATCAGCATTTTAGCTTTGATTTCATATCCCAAATTTGAGTTTCTTGTGTCTTGCATGTGATTCTATATTTTGATTTATACAAATCTGAAACCAAGTTTTCGTGGGCGTATTACTTTTTTCTTATTAGACATCTGAAAGTTGACGATCAACTTTTCTGACCAGAAAAAAACATCTGTGAGTAATCCTTGGCTTGCTCTTATATTTGTCCCCGTACATCATATTTTCATATTCAATTAGCTCAAACTTTGTGCGCACACGATGAGAAATTGCGACCTTGGCGGTGCTATATGAGCCAGCAAGTTTTTTTAGTTATATGTCATCATCCAACAAATTAGATACGTGACTATATTTCAACTTATTTGTTGCATAAATCCAAGATTACTTCCTGGAAGTAAAGGTATTCCTTACAGTTCACGCTAAACTCCCATGTGTCACGCTCTCACTCTTCTCGGTTTTCTCTCATCTTTACCTCTCCGAGAAAAACGACCTAAGCAAAACGGACATATCACAAAGGGGTTACAAAAAGGACAGTATATAAGTTAGTTAACACATCTAGTGACTTGTATAGCCAAGAAAATAACAGGTTTTACTGGGAAAATGAAAGTTCATGTTATTATGCATGCATTGATGCTTATACATGTTGTGCAGGATTGCTACTTTCAGTCACTTAAGCAATTCTCTGAACAAACTGAGGCAATTCCATTGACTCTTGTACATAGCAGTCAAACTATACATATATACATATAATTCATGTATTATATCTATATACATATCTATAGCTTACTTACAGTTCTACAGGATACAGTAGTAACTTCGTATATGAAACTTTGTTTTCTTTGCACGCTAGTGCTTTCCCTTATATTTTATTCGTCTCTCTCTCTACCAGCAAGCCAAAATCTGAGGCTGAAACAATCTCGAAGAGAAAACACATGGAGCTTGAACATAGCTACTGGAGACAGCAAATTCGATTTTCCATAGAAAGTTCAACTCATACAAAACGAAAGCACATACAAAGACCGTTGTGTGTGTGTACAGGCATATGTATTCACTATTGGAGAAATTGTAATCACTATTAGAATTTAATACAGTAAGAGTACCAGCATTGTTAACCTTGTTATTAAGGTTTCCACAGACGGTACTATATTTTCGGATCTTTTTAATGAACTTCAAAGATTGAATACAATACAACCCAAAAAAACTAACTATATATTCGATGTAGACTTTGATAAACCTTCGGTTTCCAGAATGTAAATGTCTTAAAATCGGCAAAATTCCCCCGCAGAACAAGTCAATTCGTAGAAAAAGCTAGTTGAAAAAGTTGGAAAATCAAATTACTCGTGTGATTCAGTAGCGCATTTGTTTGGAAGGACATTTTGCCAAATATCATACATTATTATAGGACATTGAAAGCAGCAACCAAACTCATCAAATCAAACTAGAACTAATGATGGAAATACGATGTAATTTTCTTCCTATATATTCATGTGCATATAGATTAGAAACAGCAATGATCCTTTTGTGGCCCTATATCGTTCAAAGCCACGCTGGTTATAGCGAAACATGAGGTTCTCCCAGCAGTTCTTGGTTTGTTTCCCATAGGGAAATAGGATCAATTTTTGTATGTACAACCGCATCCGCTGCCCATCACTCTTCACAGATACAATTATTTTACCAAGTTATATTATCTGCGATGCGTAAAACCTAAAACATTTTTGAAACAATTTTTCGCTCCAAGCGCTAATTACATTTAGTTTGTGCATATCTGGAACGAACTTAATTTACCTTGTTCACACACGTAATTCGATGATTTTCGTTATTTATCACAAATAACACGATGTACCAGTGTTGATAAAAACTTTCTTACGTATTACTAATAGGTGGCCGTGTAATCTACAATAAAAATCTCTAACTGCAAAAAAAGTATATAATAGCAACACAAGAACAAGAATCCTAACAATCAACTTATAAATCTACAACTGCCTGCTTCTCTCTCTTTCAATCCTACATATCACGTCAGAAATCCCCATTCCTTTTTTTCCCTAATATTTTTCTTTATTCAGTTATAGTTGAAAATGCTTTGATAATAACATCATGACAAGCTTCAAGCTCTTCAGGTCTCTCGCATCGGTTTGATCTCACACATCCATACTGTTTTCCCCTTCAAAAGTATACCCGATCTTCATTTTTCCCAAGTAGATATTAAAATCCCACTGTATATTCTCCTTCAAAAAAAATATTTTATGCTCTTATTCAAAAAAACATCCTCACCAAGCCAAACTGTACCACAACGAAAGAACTCGATGAACAAGACCGTTCTCGCTTTCTATCTTGCACAATGAAATGAAACTAACATGACATGCAATATTACTAAAGACGTACACACAGCTGCCTCAAACAAAAGTAACCTGTACAGAACGTCGCTTCTGTAGACATATTATTATGTATACCAATAAAAAAGGTATATCGTTTACCCATATATATTTTTCTCATAAAAATGTGCAAGTATTCCATCTATATATAGTTTACATACCATAAGAAAAAAAAGTTCACGCGTTTACCCGGAGTATACTCGTTGGAAAAAAAAGTTCAGTTACTTTGTTGTCATCCACATCCTTGCCAAGGTAGTCGATGAGAACGGATCTCCTAAAAGGAACATCAAGTTTAATAGTAAAGTAGTAAACCGAAAGGAAAAGTATACTCCCCAAAAAAAGCTGTTGACTGACTGTTTTGCCTTATATTTTTCCTGTTTCAAAAGAAGTATGCATCCATCCACATAAAAAAATCAGACAAAAAAAATCCTTTTTTATGCTATTAAAGAGCTCAAAAAAAAGTATACGTCCAAGTTTACCCCTATGTGTGTGTCTCCGTCTGTTCCTCCTGCTGACTTGTTTGTTTGCTTGTGTGTGTACTTGTGCATTTTCATACTTGTTCTCACACCACCACACACACTTGGCTCACCAGACCAATTTTTCTCATGTGCTCCCAGCGCATTCAACTTCAGTGTCGGCTCAGAGTTTCTTCAGGGAGGACATGCCGTCCGTTTGCTCTGTGAAATCTAACAATTTTTAATACACACTCGTGTGCAAGACAAACTTAAATGAGTTACTAGTGTGTGCATACCAACACATTCTCAATAGAACGAAAGGTACGTGAACTTATCTGCATCTGAATAGTCAACTTACTTGTTTATGTCAAATACAGAAAAAAAACAATAAAAGCATCATCATCGCTATCATCATTTTTTTCTCGTATAGAACCACAACTGTAAAACGTGAGGTTTTTTATTTCACTTTTTTCGACTATTATTGAAAAATTGTTGTGTTCTGTGAGCCATAGTGCAGCAAAAATTCACATGTCGTGGTTCCCGGTAGTAATCTTGCAATTTCCGTATGTGCTATATGAACGTATTCAAAACTCAACTGGTGAAGCATGTGCCATTGAAAAATGTGTGTTGTCACACGAGATTCCCATAAAAACTGATTATTCTTTGTAAGAAAATCTGAGTGAATCTACACCTAAAAATAAAATAGAGCAGTATCATTAAACCATCTAAAAACAAAAGAGTTTCTTTCAGCGTCTATTGCCAATTATCGTTTATTACCGTTGAGTTTGACGGAGAAACCAAAATATGTCAGAAACCAACTTTTGTTAGGAGTGTCAAGAGAGGTGCAAGTGACATCGTTCAAACAACATTGTGAAAGGATCATTGCTTGCTTACATCAAACTACATGTGACAATTTGTCAGTAAGACGATCCATCATAAAAAATATATACCTAATTATCTTAGTGTGAGCATCTAATAAAAAACAAGGTGCAGCTTGTGCAGACCATTTCAAAAGGTCAAAGTGGTGATGAAAAAAATTTAAAAAACGAGAATAATTTTTGCAAACAGTTTCTTTAACAAGTGTGGCGTATGTGTTGTGTGTTTCTTCAAAAGTAACACTTGGAATATTTGGATCTTGAAAAAGTGGTAAATATTTATCTCATTTAAAAAAAAATCTTTATGAAGATTATGGCTTAAGATTAGCATCAATTATGTGTAAGATGAGACTCTACTTAAATACTTGTGAATATGTAGATTACTGACAAAGTAGTCAAAAAGTTGTAGAGAAGCAACCAAATGGATTTTTTTTGTATTAGTATAACCAAATGGCTATGTTCCTATCGGTAAACTTGTTAACTCGTCCCTAGAGTTGCAAGTTGGCAGTTTATCGATGTGAAGGTTGGCAATCTTGATAAGATCATGAAAATGTAAAAAAGAGTCTCGCGAGTCCGCCTCAGATCCCCTCGACAGAACAAATTATATGCATATACCTACCTAGTCTTGTGAACGCACGCACTGAGAACCGTTTTTTTATTCGGAAACACTACATATCCTTCTCTAATGCGATGTGTAATAAATATGTCAGTTGGATTTAAAAAGAGAAACAACCTATAGCGCTGTTTTTTTATTCATATGAAATTTTCCTACTAATATTTTATATTTAAATGAAAGATTAATATTTTCCGTATTACATAAATAGCAAGCACAAAAAACGATTTTAACCGCTGGTTTGCTATTTTCCCTGTCATATATTTTTTCTTTCTTTAGCCTTGTAACTCTTTTTTAGCTGAGTTTTACGGCAAAGAAACGGTGCTTTTCTTGCTTGTGGTAATCGTCTTGAAGATGATATGTGTGGTGTTCTGGTCTTCGTCATCATCAACTTCTTTCAAGATTCTAGAGAAAAAAGGAGTAGTGAAAACCACAGCTTTGTAAGTGTATGCGTTTACATTCATATGGGTAGAATTTTATACCACGTTGTTGCTAACAATATTTTTACCCACACAGCGTAAAAAAGTGCACATTCACAGCTCTGTTTTTTCCTCGGTTGTGTTTTTTTTTTAATTTGTGCAACAGCAGCAATAGTGGTAGCACACATCAAGAAAAAAAATTAAAGATAAAATATATCTTTTAAAAGTATAAAGTCTGCTGTTAGGATATGATAGCAGCCTCCTTTACCTGGTGTATTGACAGGCGAGCATACTCCTTCTGAAAACAGCTAGAAGCCAGGAGAGCAAAGTTAACCACTTACGGCTATGCAGTCATATAGAAGACTTCGTATTTAAAGTTCTTTGAACTTGAAAATATCTATGTGCATATGTATCATTGTTGTTACATGCGTTTCTGGTTGTTGTTCATTTCTCGTTGTGAAAAAAAAATGTGTGCGTGGTCCTCTCCTGGTAATAATGGATGTAAAAGTGATGGCGGTGGTGCCCCTCTTGCTTGTTTCATTCAGTACACACATCTGCTTGTAAAGAACAAAAAAAAATTATCATGGAGTGTTATTTGGATGATGATGTTTTTCTATATATTTCTGTCATGAAACAACAATAGATGACGGGATTTTTTCTGTTGTTGGTCTTGTTGATTTAGATGTAGCGCGAGGAGTGCATACAAGAGACACAAAAAGTAATAAATTTGTTTTTTATGCTTTTCGAGTAAGAACCGCTCAATAAGTAATTTATTTGCGAGAGAGATAAAATAACGTCATAAACGGAAAGAAATAATCCTGTTCATGAATCATCTCAAGTAATTTGTCGTTCATGTTGTAAGGTGGGTTTGCTGGGACAAATGGATAGATACAAGCGAGCAAAAATAGGTGGTGTCTTTTAAAAAAAGCTGAGACAATTTCAGTTTGTGTCTTCTGGTATTAAAAGAGGCGATGCTTCAAGAATAATGAATGGATGAGTGACAATCTTTTTGTCCTCGGTTCTTTTTTATATATCAGCGGTGTCGTCATCATGATGCCGTTTTGAATAGAGGCAGTTTAAAGGATACCGTAAGTTTTTTTTGAAAGCCACACACACTGCAATACCTACATTAGACCCTTGTGAAGAAAACGTGATCCGTATATTTTATAAACATAGTGGTGAAGATGTTCGCTTTAGCGCACACACAGCTAATTACTCTTTTGTCACTTTGATTAACCAACAACACGATAGTGATTTGGAGAGGAGTAGGTGGATGATAAAGATTTTGTTAATGAATCTATTCCCTATATGCAGCAATCAAAAAAATAGTGAAAGTTTTGTCACGACACTATCTTCTTCCAAAAAATCTTCACGAAGATTGCATTGTTCACAGTTACCTTAATATTTCTGTCAAAACAATAGCTATTTACACTATGCATATAAAACATCCACAGAACGAACGTTCGCTTAATTTTTTCACGCAAAATTATGTGGTAGCTAATAGCAAAAGAGCTACCTCATGCAAAATGCAACTAGTGTGCAGTGAGGAGATATTTGTAACACTCTTTTGTACAGAAGTTTTTTTTTTACAAACTAGTCCATGGCATGTGTCTTTTTTATCAGCATTTTATAAAGGTATTGACCCTGTTTGCAAACTGTGACGAAGAGTTGTACATAACAATTATAATGAGAATGGCTTCAGTGAAAAAGTATAACTGAAAAAAAAATATTAAGTTCAGATGCAGTCTACATATATTGGATAATTGCATTGAGATACTCGAAACAAAAAAATAACGTGAGGATCAATGGTTTGTGGCTGACTTTGAAAAAAAATCTTATTTGCATGTTTTCCCGTATCAAATTTGAGATACAGTTATCGTATCTTTTGGGATGAGCTTATCTTGAGAAGGTGTCAACGCCATGAAACCAATGGCGTGCGTTTTAATTGAGAGTTCAGCGTGTATAGCAAATTTTGCAACAAAAGCGTTTCATGAAACTGCTAATGTTGCAATGATGTGCGTAAGGAAAAATGAGTAGGCGTAAACTCTTTCTTACATGACACTTTTATTGAGCGCATCAAAGTCTGTTAGTTTGAAGAGTCAAAAAGTTTAGCATAGTTTTTTTTCTATGATTAAAATTTACAGTAATATTGCAATAGATAGTTAAAACATCGTTGTGTTCGTTTAAAATCTCTCTTTTTATGACTGCAAGACAATTTTTTACAAGATTTAAGCAAATCATGTTTAATGTAATAAGTTTCTTCTAGGATCATTTAATTCAACGGTCACAACCGTGTCTAATTGAAAAAATACGTGTCTAACGATTCTTTTTAACAAAGTATATTCCTTTGACGTGACAATAATCAACAAGAGTACAAATGTAAAAAGTGTAAATCTTCTTAAGTCTTTTCAACGTTAATAGCTTATTGAGCATCTTGGCAATTTATAGAATGAGAAGACAATTAGCTATGAAGGCATTTCATACCGAAGTAATAGATTCTATTTAAAATGCTGAAAAAGCAGTAGTTCCTACCTAACTCTTACACATGCTTAAAACATGATTGCATCACTTTGACTTACCTAGCATCAATAAAATCAAGAGTTTTTAAAAGACAACATCTAAACAAATCCTGTATGTACAAAACGCTACACAATTGCCACTAGGTACTACAAAATTTCATCTTTTGCGCACTTGATTCTAATTAATGCGCGTTTCAAGGATATTGTAAACATGTTTTTATTAAATCAGGATATTGCTGAGCTGTCTATAAGGTATTATTGCCATTTGTCACTCTTTATTACATAGAATGCTATGAAAAAATAAAAACATCAATGTTTGCAATAACGCCCTGATGAGCTTTATGTACCATTTTCAAAATACTTCCATCCATCTAGCATCTATATTGAACTAGATATTGTATTCAGGTTTTTATAAAGCAACTACACATAACATAAACACATATGTACATATGTAACCAAAATTGGTATAGTTCTGCTTCAATTCTTGTGGCATTTTAATAACTGCAAGTGCTCAGCAGTCAGTAACTAACCTAGCGTAATGAATGGAAAGAACCACCAAGTTCTTCCATGTGCGACAAAT
>JAAXOA010002289.1:0-13531 GCA_036561885.1 Salina celebensis | reverse complement strand
GCTGGAGTCTGCTTTCACCATCTGTGGATCTACTGAAAGAAATTAGGTCGTTTGTTTCTTCAACGGTAACTTTCTCCTCAGTTGCCAAAGCATCAGTGGAGTCATCGCTGGTTATATCTGCCCACCAAGACATTCCACTGTAAAATTGAAATATGAACATTTTATACAAACATTTTGGTGGGATATATCGGTTACATTGCAAGTTAAAATAAGAAATTTTGCATACCAATTTTTAGATTGAAAAATTGATGAACACTTCCTAAGAAATCGACGGCAAAATTGTTTATAAACGTTTTTGTCTTCTTTGTTATGTTCGAATATTCACAAGATTCGTTGCATACTGAATGTTCCAGCTACACATTCACCGGTCCCATCAAGATAAGAGGACATTATATCAACGCAAATAACCGGCGAACCAGAATACGTGAAATGACAATAAAAATCAACAAAACACTTGAGTTTCTCCATTTGCAAACAATAAAATGCAAAGTTCGTTGAATAGGACACGACTGTGATTAAGTCAAGCTTTTCAGCGAACCGGCAAAATGATCTCATGCATTTAGTTTTATGCACAAAGGATTTTTTTTTTAAGTGAGTCATCTCATAAACCTTTTTGTAACTTTTTGTTTCATGGACATAGCAGCAGCCCTGAAACCATAATCAACCTATTCAAAATTCAAATCAAAATCACACAAAGAAGAGTGGCAAAGGTAAATTAAGTAGCTTTACAAAATAGAACCAAAATTGTTACTGTTACTGTGATGATTCTAATACTATCTTGTATTTTTATACACAGAATCATCTCTGTTGCATTGGATCGATTCCTCCGCATTATGGCAAACATGTCTGGGTCTAATCTTGGCAAGCGTAACGTTTCCGAGGGGACCACATATAATCTCTGGAAAAGTCTTAAAGATTGGTTATGCAACTGGATGGACAATCACCTTATGGAAGAAAGCATACCTGACTTGCTGCCTGAGTTTGAAAAATGGAAAAGTAGTACGATGGTTTCAGAACAGTTCAAAACTTCGAGCATAGTTATCAAGTACCATTCACAAATTGTTACAATGATTGAAAGTTTAACATGTTTTTGCGAAGTAACGAAACAACTGAGTCCATCAAATGACATTTCACCTGAACTATTGAACCATGCAGAAAAGACAGCAATGGATCGCATACTAGACAGCAGATTGAAGATTTTAGTTCAACATGGATTGGGCAAATTGAGGCAGCGTATTATTAACAACATTACAAACGAAACTCAATATGATTTCTCCCCATATATTTTAAAGTTCTATCAAAATACAATGTCAAATTATCTAGAACGAAGCAACTCGATATATCAGCCTTCCGTGGCTTTGGCTTTACATGAGAAACTATCTCAGGAATTAACTGCTTTTGCGTCAATCAATGCAGAAAACGACCAGCATGTTTCCATGCAATTAGATAAAATATTTAATAAATTTCATACAGAGAAAATGAAAAACTTAGAATACAAATGGAACAGGATCAAATCTTTGGTTCACAAACATAAAACTAAGTTTGATGAGGAGTTTGACGCACATTTGCCCTTTGATGAAACTACTGATATGAAACATTTTAAGGAAACAGCCATGTGTAAACTTATAAGCAACTTCGAACAGGACGTCAGAGAAAGCCTTGATCCTAATGAACCTATGAATAAGCATCTTATAACACTAAAGTACCATTTCAGTCTGTCGTCTCAAGCTTTGGAGCCAGAGCCTGAGTTATGCATCGAAGAAATTAGTCGAAACGATTCAGAAATTCTTGATAGCACAAGATTAGCAGGTAAAATGCATCCATCAAAACATTTTTCGAAATCTTGAATCTATCTTATGAAGTTTAATTTTTTAGATGCAGTACCAGCAACGACAGAAGCAAAATCATCGTATGGATTGGTCATTAAGATTTCCTTAAGCGAGATGACTTGTGCAACCATTCCGCGGGAACTTGCACCAGATTTTCAGCAAATGGAAATTGCTTCCAAGACATATGCCACCAAGCTCGCCATGGTGATTGAAGACAGTCAAGAAAGGTGGGTGCTTCTGGAGAAAGTAGATCAACGAATGAAGACATCTATAAAACATATCATTCATTTAGAGGAATATCTAACTTTGAAGAAGGCATGCCAAGCGGTCATTTTTAATGGTGAACCATTATCAATTTCTGGAGAGTTCATATTAGCAACTGCATTAGCCATAATTAAGCAGGAACTTGAAACTGAGATTTCTGGTGGCTGTTCAACAGCATTGTTCGCTGTTCCATACTGGTTTTGTAGTCGCCAACGGCAAATGGTGCTGGATGCAGCGTCAATAGCAGGTTTCCAGCATTTCAAACTCTTTAATGAATCCAGTTGTATTGCCTTTTATTGCTTCGATAACAAATTAAATGGTAACCACGACGATGTTGTAGTCATATCTGAGACTTCTAAACGGGTTTCAGTTTCGATGTACACATTTGATTCGCAAATCGGCATGCAGAATCTTCTTAGCCGGGCAACATGTTATGGTTTTAAGCGTTTAACAAATGATTATGTAATCAAACGGATTTGTAACCGTTTGTTTGATTTTATTACATGGAGAGAGAAAGACTGGGAAGATATTCTAAAACTTACAAATGCTTGGAATGAGGTTAAATTACATGTTGAGCGGAACACACTTCCCAAATCTTTTATAGAAATCCCTGTAATGCTATCTTGTGAAAGAATAGAAATTCTCGATATCATGCAAGCCACAGCTAAAGATATCACTATAAATAGTTTAATTCATCATGAAAGTAATGCAGCCCTCAGGGGTCTTGCAGCTTTGTATTACAAAGAGTTTTCTTCCTCTGGGGAAATTGAAGCTGTGCAGAACATATTTAGAGAAAGTCTTAGCCATGATATTTTTGCATATGAAAATGGTCTACCATACGCATTAGTGGCACGCAAAGGTACATTCCAAACGAAGTTATCTGATGAGGAAATAGTGTACAGATGCAAAACTAAACTCGGTAAAATAAACTTCTTCCAAATTTGGGATGACACGGTAGCAGCTATTGGAAATCTTTTTATAGCACAATGTCCTCAGGAAGCAAATGAGCTTCTTGTAACTTTAAGTATCAATGACGCATGGGTAGTAACATTGTCTAGAATTCAATATACGTACTGGAATGAAGCGAAGCAACAGGTGCTTGGGAAATTAGATGCTAACTGCTACATTTGGGAACCTGAGAGGTTAACATCAATTCAAATTGAGGACTATTTGAATGTAATAACTGGTATAGTAGCTACAAAAGAAATAACAACAATTCAACATTTTAATCGGGTTAAGATAGCAATTTCTGAAGGGAAAGCAACATTTAAAAGCGAGTCTGGAAAACTGCAGGCTATAAAAATGATCAATGAATCTATCGAGTTACTTTCTAGCGGAAGTGTGAGTGCTTTGGTTCTTGAGGAGCAGGTTGAATTATTGCGTAAAATTTCAAATAAACACTTATTAGGCAATTTCTGTTAATTTAGCTTAAATCAAAATGTGGAAGCATACTTGAATTGTGACCAATCATAAATAGTTTCATATTTTTTCCAGTTTGAGCTGTAAAAATGAGTTGCAAAATTCTATAAATAAATTTTACTGACGCAAGTTCTCAATCCACAGTTCACAGTTTAGTTTTTTTCATACCGCCTGTTTGCATTTGCATATTTATCCCTTAAACGAATTATTTGTTAAGTAAACATAAAAGACACTTGGGTCCAATGAATATATTGTTTTAAAGCTACACTTATTCATGCAATGACATCATATGCAAACTTTCACTTTGTACCTTGTTTATCTCCATTAGGTTTGATCATTTGATGTTTGATAGTTGCTTTAAATCACGTATTGATTCGGAGGAGGGCAAAATCAGGCATAGGTAAGAGTTGTAGTTGTAAATATTATTATTATTATTAATGTCCATAGTTCCTCTTACCCACTTGACTTTCCCAGAAGGTTACAAAGTTACTAATGAATCCAATGACTCTGTATGACTCTTTGAATTTGTTTTTAGCAATGCTCTTTGTTCTGATGATGCGGTCAAATGCCTAGCCCGTTATGTTTGCATATGGATTTGCCTGGAAAAAACAAAACACTTCATATTTTACTGCTTTTGCTTACTCATTCTCATCCACACACATTAAAAAGTATGAATAGAAATCAACAAATCTGACAAACAGGAAAAAACACTTGAATATACGGCGCCTTGTTGAACCTTCTAAATAATATGATTCATAAACATTTTGCGGATTTGTTTTTCGCAATTTATGTTTCCATCAAGTGGACTCAATTTAGGTGGAGTTCTATATTTGCTCACAATTAGATCATCGTATCGTCGTAACTGAAATCCCTTAGGAACCCATTGCATTGTACACAAATATAAAATGGCATAGCATGAACCGATATTATTATGTTTTATTTGCACAATCAACAGTACAAACAACGCACGGCCATCATGAAATCATGGTTAATGAAAGTACTTGCACTTTTTTAAATGATACCAGCTTGAAGTTTATTATTCAGTTTTATGTACACAATTCGTCACGAATACTTTGATGACACATCAATGCCGCCTCGGGCCTGTAGACAAAAGATTAATAATATGGTAAGGAAAGGAGTTAGGATATGTGAAATTACCGTGTATTACCGACAACGTATGAATATTATGCATAAAACTAGCTTACGTGGAACCGGTGTGGGTGCAGCATGGGTGGTTTTCCTTCCAAAGATGCCAACCCTAAGGATCGTTTCCTCTTCAAGCAACTTCTCTTTAAAGCTGTCACCGTCTTCATTGGATGTTGTTTCAAAGTCCTTCACCAGGTCTCTTATTAAAGCCTGTGAATCTCTTTTAATACGTTTCCTCTCTATTGGGATGATTCCTTACCGACCAAGTACTCATATCATTTGTATACTGTTGAAGAAGCTCTAACTGGAGCTGTTCTATGCAACCAAGTTTCTTTTGCGAATTTCCCTCCTTGAATCTTTCTAATTGATTGTTCAGCCTTTCATTAAGCTTTTGGTGCATTTTTTTAACCGCCTGCAGAACATTTGGAGGTGGTGGACCGCTTTCAGTTATGAAACCGTGAAATGCGCGTTGTACTTCATCTTTGAAAGTAGTATCAACTTGTTGACGAGCCTTTCTTTTCGATATTACGTAGATCCCCATCCTCAAGATATTTTTTACCTTTTAAATGGTTTCTCAGAATAAGTACAAATTTCTTCACAGCCTCTTGTATGACTGTGTCTTGCTCCATAGGAGTGGGTAGTACCGATATGTTTGCAGATTGCAAACATTCACAGTCGTCCGGGCTCATACCAATCACGTTACCTAATCCCACGCAAATTTGGAAGTTGTTCCAGAATTGCTTTCCGGTTAGCAGTTTCTCATTGGAAGCCGCCCGACTTACTAAATTTTCAACGAACTGCTTCATTTCTTCCAGAAATATGGTTTCCATGTCTTCCAAATTGACCTCTGTGTCAGTTGCTTTCTATTGCTTTATGTCCTGGATATGGCAGGAGGAAACCATACATGTCTTTAACAAAGTGCTGGATAAGATTCCTGTTTTCCTTTGAACTTCTGGAATGTTCGTCTTTTTGCTTTAACTTTTCTTGTTTCAAGTAATCAGTGCCCCCTTTGTCGCCATAGGAATATTTATTGGTGGGATTACTATCCCGAATCAAAAAGCTGACCTGTGACAATTTGGTATCCGCAGATGTCACTCCAGAGCTAAAGCAAAGCGAATCTTTTAAATATGAGCAGAAAGTATTAATCGCTTCTTCTGTGATTTCCTTATGAATATTGAAAACTATGTGGGAAGACATTGTAAATGTCATCCCCATCAAGCGACCAATGGCCGGGTTCAGTGAAACATTAAGAATGTCTTGGGATGTATGTGTATATAAAATTAGCAATGAAGTTTTCGGTTTGCTGGGATCCACATTTTCAACTGCGATAGGAGGATTAAATCCCCAAAGTGATGGGCCCTCTGGGGATGATCCCAACGGCCATTTGAATTCTCGGATTGGGTAATCGCCACTACTATCCAGCCATTGGGAGTCAGTTTGGTTTTGTAGATACTTCAGGATGCATCCAACCAATAACGATTTTCCAGATCCGCGAGGTCCGCAAATTGTAACTATTGAGAGAGGAGTGTCTTGTACCGTTTCCAAGATTTTGGTTAAGTTGGCATCGTTACACGTGACAATTCCATTGCTACGGGTCTCCAAAACCAGTAATGGTTGATATTGGATACTAGGATTGAACATGATGCTGAAACGAAATATAATCGATGCATTCAAAAGATCGTAAATTGTGGATAATTGTACTGTTGTATGTATAAGCATTAATCCCGACGAGAAAGCACCTTCTTAGCAACCACATCGCCTTGGTGAGCCGGGGATTGAAAATAAAAAAGGGGAACTCAGTTCGTAAATTTTGTTTAGGGGAGCATACATGCTTCAATGGTTACAAAATATTGAAAATATCCTCTTTTGTAACATTGCCCCCTACATTCTAAAATTTACGATTTTAAGATTTTATAAGATGTGGTTGCTGAAAAGGTGCTTTTCGCCGGGGTATTAATTAATATAGTCGATTATACTCACTTCTATATTCTTGGCAGGAATTGTCTATTTGTGGATAAACCGTGGAATGATTTCAGACACAAATATGTACCGTTATTTTTGTTTCTAAATAATAGTCTGCAAAAAAACGAAAGTTTCAATTTGATCTATAAAAATTCAAATTATATTAGATTTTTAGTAAAGTTCATTTTAGTTCACCTGTGAAACTATCTCAAAGACACTTCTAGTTCAGTTGATTATTGATGCTCAAAATTTAACTGTACTTTCAGTAAAAAAGAGTGTCTGGAAACGCATAACTGAAAACGTCTTTTGGTTTACCATATTCACGTAATCACGTATCAGATAAAATACTTGGCTTGTTGTGTAAAAGTAATGTCAAAATGTCAATACGATAAATATACTGATGAATAATAAGAGAGTTGAATAGGATGATACATTTAGCTATTATGTGTAATTTATGTTTAGATATTTATCATGTGTGATTCCAATGCTCCTATGATATGGGTTGAACTTCCAGTAGTATCCATGGATAAACTGTGTGTGAAAGTAACTTCCGTGGACTCTTCATACAGAAGAAGCTTGCAAACATGTTAAAACTGCCAGCACTGAAATTGTACACACTAATTATGCAATGACAAACTCCTGATAAAAACTATGTAATCAGCTTTTCTGATTATTTTACTTGGTTTTGGTTTGCTTGTTCATGTTGTTTTCCATTTTCAGCCCACACCATATTTGGTAAAAAAAAATGATTCAACCAAACGCATGAGCATCATTGCTTTTTAGTTTACTTAGTTATCATTAATTATGCTATTGATACTCATACTTACCTCGCAAAGATAACCCTGTCCATCATTATGAATTTATTGTGAGACTACAACTCTGCGAAATTAATGGGTCCTATTATTTATTCCGAGTAAAATGAGTCGCAATTGGTAGGTTTCAAATACAGTATTCAATGATTATTTCAAGTTAGTATTTACCAGTACTTTTTACAATTTCATCGTTTTTTCCTCCATTTAGGGTTTTCGGACGAGGGTCGAAGGAGGATACCGTTCGGGCCGAAATTTCAAAACGCTATAATAAGATTGTTTCACCAACTATAAATGGCGAACTGGAATTTCTGGATGAAACCTACTCAAAAATTAAAACCTCTTTACAACTGGAAAAATTACATCGAGATGACAAAATCTTCATCGGAATTTCTTGTTCAAGCTCAATTGCTAACGATTTTGTTGCAAATTTATTACCTGTTGCTCTGAAAGGAAATTCGTTTGAAAAGGACGTTCGTAAAATGATGACCGATATAAGAACAAATATATCTCGGGATGCAGGCAAAGGAGGGTGGCAACAAATGAATATTCCAAAGCCAGGTGTAATTGATAATGATCATGCTGTATACATGTGGCCAGTTTTCTTTGAAACCGTCATTTCAGGTAAACGTTTCGCCATACTTTTGTTCAACGAGCAGACCGGATATGAGACCAAATTGTCAAAGTTACAAAATAAGTGCTGTCATGTTATACTGGAGGCTGGCATAAAGAATTCGGTGAAAATTCATTTAATGCTTTTATACTACGTTAGAGAAAACTTTTTTAATCAATAAAGAATTTGTTTTGCAGGCACATAAAACCGCAGGCTCTTATGAAAGCCTCACCGTAAACTTCGCAGACTCTGACAGAAAAGGTTCTGATCAAGTGTGCTTTCCAAGATTTGGCGATTGCTATCGAGCTTTTGATGGTAGCGTGCCCATTCCAGTAGATCTGGTGGTTAGTTACGCTAAAATGTTGTTAGCGACAACAACTCGCTTTGCTGAACGCAACCTGAAAAATATCGAAAATCAGAGAAGTTTATCGGGATACTTCAGAGACTGCATAACAATTGTTAACTGTACAGTACAGCAAAACATAAGGAGAGAATCCATTGATTACAGCATGGATTATGCTAACGCAGGAAGGAGACAGTCCAGTAATAGATCCTCAGATAACTTGGCGTCCCCTAAACTCTGGGCAGATATAGAGAGTAAGGTTATGGAATGGATACAAATAAGCCTGTCAGAAGAAAGTCTGCAAGGATTGGAGAAAGTTTTCGATGACATTTTGGGCGAGCTTATGACAGTATCAAATTGGAAGAACCATATGGAGTCATTGGAGCCAGAATTTAGGTCAAGAATACTGCTTTGCAAAGACTGGTTGGAGAAATATTGTGAATCATTACAAGGTATTAACAAGTTGCTGGAGTTGACACAAATTGAAAAATCTCTGGATAGCTTGCGGGACAAAATTTTATGCGAAATTAGTCAAGAAATGACTTCCACATTGATAGATCAAAGCATTCAGCGGTTGAGCGAACAGTTTCTTAATCACTGTGCAACTATTCAGAACGATAGGCTCGCTCAAAAACAAATGATCCAAGAATGCCTGAAATTGTACGAAGAAATCGTGGAAACGAGTACCAGAGATGCTATCATATACAACCCTACAACTACTTACGATAGAAGCATAGCATTTATGAAGAGCATTGTGAGCCTTAACGAAAACTTTGCAAACGGAAGATGGAAAATTGACGAAGACATGAAAAAATTCAATTATGAAGCAAGCACCATTCTTCGCAGTATACATTCCGATCAACTGTTGAAGCTCGAAACAAAGTGGAAAAATTTAAAAGGGATAATTGCAAAAGCAAAAAGTACATATGACAACGAAATCGAAGACTTTTTATCTTCAAAAGGAAATGACGATGATAATGTGATCAATCGTGAGCACAAGAAGATTTTCGCAAATAGTAAACAAATTTTACAAGATGCCATTCATCGAGACATTGACCGTGACGAGCCAACTCAGAAACACTTGAGTTCGCTCATTGCTAAAATCAAACTTTCATATAATATACAACATGACAGTGAAAGTACCGGTAGGGACATAACACAAACCGGTACTACTGACTCAAACAGAACTAACCAGACTGACAAGACCCAACCTCCAGATGGTCCAAAAATAAAATGCCTTGCACCAAGCAACAAACGTATGTGATTCATTCTAGTATATCAGATACACAAATAAATTCGACAATTATTTCAAACATGTTTTTTTCTACTTCATAGATAAGGAAAGGACTTTGCCGTCCACTGCTCCTAGGAGCTCTACTCCAGCACCCAACGCGTGCATTGAGTACCAAATAGTCTTCCAGCTCTCATTTTCCTGTGTGAAAGCAGCCTGTATTTCCATAGATACGGTAGCAAAAACGGTTTCGAAAATACATGACACAAAAAGCCTCGGAAACAAAATCGGATTGGTGATACGGTAGCAAAAACGGTTTCGAAAATACATGACACAAAAAGCCTCGGAAATAAAATCGGATTGGCAAATAATCAAGAGGAAGACCAATGGGTTTGTATTGAAATAGAAAATATTCCAGATAGGCAAATGAAGGAAAGTTGGACTATCCAAGATTTTCTCATTGGATTTCTTTACGAGGAAAATGTTCAATGTAATAAACAGGACTTTAAGGTAACAGCCGACTTTCTCTTATCTGTAATTTTTGGAGCAGAGAAAGCAAGGAGGCAACTGGAGCTTGGAAAAGTGGTAGAGAAAGTGGCAATTTCGGTACCAGATTGGTTTACAAGTTACCAGCGGCAACAAGTTTACAATGCACTTTTTTTAGCTGGGTTTACACAAATACGTATATTTAATGAGAGTAGCGTAGTAGCTTTTTATCACCTTAAAGATTTTCAGGTATTCTTCTGCTGTTGTAACTATTACTGAAAACTCTGAAAGAAGCGTCTTATCGTTTTATTCATTCAACTCGGGTTCACGCACACAGACTATGCTAAGTTGCGTAGATTATGACGAGGTTGATTTGGAGATTAGCGAAGAAAAAGCCGTTAGCATGTTTAAATCTGGCAAAACACGAAATGAAGAAAATACTAAGGAAAAGATGATCAAGTTTTTAGACATGGCATGCATTAGAACAAAAATAAATTGCAAAACGGGGGAGCTTGAGCGGTTTCCTATAGCTTTTAGCGAAGATATATCTGAACAATGGAAACATTTTGCAGGGTGGTTTAGACCAGGAATGATTCCACTTAAAGAACCTGTTATTAGTGGTCTTGCCGAAATTTCTAAAGATATCGCGAGCGATACCTGTAGAAAGTTTCAAGAAGTAGCATTATTTAATATTGTCTTGTATGAAAGTGTAAGAGGCGAGGAAAGTATAGTAAGAGAAATGACCGTGATTGAACAACCCCACCATCCTCCGTTTGTTTGCAAACTGAAAATGCGAATAGGAGAAATTCAGTTTTACCAATCAAACTCCGCAGTGAAAGTACAGTTTGGCTCACTAAACATTCTTCAATGCCCAAAAGACAGTCAAGACATAATTATCTGGTTTAAATACGACGATAATAGCATAATCAAACTGTATAAAATAGAGTACTCTATTTCCTTGCTGGAAAATCAAAATGCTAAGGTCGAGCGATACCTGTAGAAAGTTTCAAGAAGTAGCATTATTTAATATTGTCTTGTATGAAAGTGTAAGAGGCGAGGAAAGTATAGTAAGAGAAATGACCGTAATTGAAGAACCCCACCATCCTCCGTTTGTTTGCAAACTTAAAATGCGAATAGGAGAAATTCAGTTTTACCAATCAAACTCCGCGGTGAAAGTACAGTTTGGCTCATTAAACATTCTTCAGTGCCCAAAAGACAGTCAAGACATAATTATCCGGTTTAAATACGACGATAATAGCATAATCAAACTGTATAAAATAGAGTACTCTATTTCCTTACTGGAAAATCAAAATGCTAAGGAACTGTCTTCAGATTTTTATAAATGGACTGATTTCGGTCTGAGTTCAGATCAGATTACTTTCTATCAAAAGGCACTATCCACGAATTTCGGAAACGAAGACGATTCAAGGAAAAATCAAAATCTTGTTGGTGCTCTCATTAAAAGTTTAAATAACATTCAGGATGCGATAAAAATTGGCGATGGTTCCTTTAAGACACAAATGACTTCTGATAGGGTACTACAAGAGATAGATATGCACCTCTTTGAATTGAGTAAGACTAAATCAACAAATATTGATATTCAAGAAGCTTACAACTATTTCAATCAGATCACGGAAAAACACAACCTTAAACATTTGATGGTTTCCCTTGAACAGTGATAGAGGTTATGGACATTGTTAGTCTCACGATATCATTTAATACTTTATTGTAAAAACTATGTATTTGTACACAATATATTATTTATCATACAAAACATACACAGATACAAACGACTTAAAACATGACAATGATGAGTATATTCAACAAAATTTAAAATTATATAATACGAAATAAAAAACAAGCAATAAAAAGTTAAACTTTTAAGTTATGATAAGGTTGATTGTATTCTTCAAGGCATTGCGTGAAATATTCCTTTGAAAGTGGCTTCATTTGGCTCCTTTGAGTTTTTCGCCTCTGTACGCAAGGCTTTCAAACAAATACTTAAAAACTTTTCCGGTACTTCGATACAAAGAACGATTAACTTTTCATCGCATCTGTGATCACCCTGATGGAGAAGATATTTTTTATAGAGAAAGTCAGAAGCGGTGCCATTGCTCAATGTACTGTTAGTTTTCCATCCTTTACACGTCTTAGCTGGTTTGTTACCATGGACACTCGCACCGTGCCAAATGACATTGTGCTCCCTGTTTTCAGATAACCACTGGTTAATAACTTCAATGATTCAAACACAAGCCATTACATCATTGTTAGCAACATTGTGTCTTACCATGTCGGGTCGTTAATGACGTCCCTCCCATCAAAAGAGTATAATAACGACGCATTCTTATCCCCCAACAGAGCCGTTATTTGAATCATATCTTTGGTTATGTCAAATACGTCCTCCCATTTTTCAAAAATAGTTCTATTATGTAAATTTACGATCCGAGTCTCAGGGTCCTTTACAATACTTGTCATGCCTATTTTATTGCTGTACAGAAATGCCCGGAAATAGCCAGAAATACCATTGTCCATAGCGTCTTTCAGACACTGGTAGTTGGCGCCTTTTATGCTTCCCATGTTCCCAGACATTGGCTGATTCAAAGCGATCATACGAAGGGGCTTGGGTCCCTATAACAACAATGAAAAGCCAGATTAGATGCAATACAGCGGTTCACATATGAAACAAAAGCAGAGAAACTACCTGGTTATTTGCTTTCCATGGTTGATCCGAAGAGTACTCGTCAGGCATAAGATGACTATGACCTCTTTGTTGACTCCGCCTTTTATTCTTCGCTGCAGGTTTTAACAAATGGTTTGGAGAGAATGTCTGATTATAAAAACACGGAATAGTTAGTAAAGGATCAGTTCAGTATGGTACTCTTTATAGTTCGGAAATTACCGCAAATACGACCCACCCATCAGGAACACGACCGTAAAACCTCCGAGTTGACCGTACGTAAGCGATAGTTCCATTTCGACTAGTATCCGTTCTCTGGAATTTCGTAAATTTTCAAATAAGCAATTGGAATTTAATGGTTTCAATGACTTTCTTTTGGATTTTCTCGTCTGTAATCTGAGAGTTTCGCGAAATGTATCCACTGTATACATTTCTATCATTAAGGTTTTAGAGTCATGTAGGGTGACAACTTGAGATCAAGTTTCGCCTCAAGTTGCTAGTTTATGTGATCACTCAGGCGTTGTGCTGGTGAGTTCTTGGAAGATGACGTCAATAGCGCTTTCGCGGAACTTTTAGGTGAACGCTCGTCAACTTGTCGTATTGTTCGTGTTCACCACGTTGTTAATCAATGAAACAATTAAAATGTAATTCGATATTCTTTACTTACGTTCATAAGCTGATTTATGTTGCCCACATGCATAACTCCCATAAATCCAGGTCTACCTGAATCACAACGAGACAAATTGTAGTTG
>JAAXOA010002288.1:0-13533 GCA_036561885.1 Salina celebensis | reverse complement strand
GTAAAAGTATTACATCAAACGTCAATTTGTAAAATGTAAACCTTGTCAAACTAAACATTAAGCTGACCATTAAGTCATTATTTCATTGAAGGCTTATCTCGTACTCATGTATTGTCATTTTTCATGATGTGTAAAGTTGTGAGATAGATACTGACACTACTGATGTCACTTGCGTTCTGGAGGATTTCACCTTCATTCAATGTTTGTGGGGCTAGTGAACATAGAAAAGCCGGATCATTGTAGTTATTTCCACGCTAACGCCCTTGTTCACTTTTTTTTATTGTTCCCTGCCCACTAAATTTCAATTTCAATCGGTTCTCCATGCCTGAAAATTTGCCGAGTTTCGTCTGGAGAAAACTTTGACAAGCGTAACATAGTATCATCCTACGCTCCATCATTGCATCAGCATCCATAAAAGCATCCCCGAAAGTAGAGGAAGAACACGTCAATAAAGTTTGACCGTGAAAATTTTTGGGACATTCAAACCTATCTTTTGGTAATGTTTTAAAAATCACTCCACAGACTATGGCATACTTCGTCCCTCAGATCGTAAGTTCTACAGACTCAACCGCGCAGGCGCATTTTGTCGACGTATGACGGAGAGTCAAAAGTTTTACAATGATGTCAAGCCTTCCTACACTTTAAAAAAAACTAATAATACTATATTATAGCTAAATCCAATTGTGAGATTCAACAAGACCTAGACCGGTGTTTTTACCATTTTATAAGTACATATGTCATTTCATTTAATTTCATTTCATAGACTAGAATGAAGCTTCTTACCATACTTTATAGATCATAATATATTGATGCCGCCGTTTGGGGGTTATTACGAAGATCTAATCAGCCAAAAGTCTCATCAATGAAATGATAAACATCTTTGTAAATGACTGAAATAATATAAATTGGTGCATGGGCATCACTGAAGATTTGTGCGGTGGAATCATAGCATATAATTCATTAAGCATATAATTTAATAACGCTTTTAGCATAGTATTCTTCATCAAATATTCTACTCTACGCTCTTAAGTGTCAAGCAGGACAATTAAAAATTAACAGCATTTATTTAAATATTCTTCTAATTTTTTCCTTTATAGTCACCTTGAAACGGACAATCACGGAACAATTTCAAGCACACCTGAAGTGTAGCATGACAATACTCAAAATCGAAACCTAGCATAAACAGTTTCCAGTTTCAACTGGTGTACTCATCCATCAAAGCCAAATATCATACCTGAGATCCAACATGTTTTCAATTATAGCTCAATGAATAATTTGAAGGATGTATTTCATTGCTTTAAGTAAAATATTTACTCGCGTGCCTCTTTTTCGGTCAAGTGACAGGTGGTGAAATGAAATTCACGATTCAATTTTTGTTAAGATTTGAGCTGCTTGTGTCAGCATAAAGTTATGTGAAAATTTTCGCCGACAAACGGGAAACGCGGGCAACAAACGAAGGACATTAAACGACGGGACTGTTCAAAATGAACATCAAAGTAATATTGTATTTTGTTTTTTATCTTGCCTCATACGGCTTCAGTTGAATATCAGTACTCATAATGATTTTGTCACATAAGCTGTTTGGAATGACTTCTCTTGGGTGTAGCGTGATCAAGATCAAATGAAATGTTAAACAGCTTCAGATCCCACCGCTCGTTTTTTGCGAATGTATTTAAATATACCGCATGACCATGATTGAAAGGTTTCATGATTCACACGACTGTTCAGTAGACATTAAATGTGCTTCTGACGCGTTGGAGACCCACTTAAAAATTCCATTTAGTAAAAACTGCAAATTGGAATTTCGTTTTATGCCGGTACTTACAATGATGACATTTTTTATAGTTCACAGCAGGGTGACTGGTTTACGGTAGCTTAATTCACCAATAATAGCCACATTTCAAAGCAATAAAAAATCACGTTAATACAAATCCAGTAATAGCTACTAGCTACAATAATATGGATATACAAAAAGAACTGTAAGCTGCATAAAGTGTGTTTTTGGAACTTTCGGACTAAATTGAATTATGATGAATACAAAAAGAAGAGCATATATACTAATTCGGTTGTACATATTAAATTGTAACAATGAGGTTTGCACATATGTGGTGTAAGTTGGTAAAATCACTTACCTTAATTTCGAAATATACAATGGCTAATTGATACTCACTTCTGTACAAGTTGTGTTAAGGTAAGTTTTGGCAGCAGGTCATTAGGTCTTTTCATTGATGATTTTGGAAATTATGCTGCCACAACTCATTTTTATATTGAGGGAAATGTTTAAGCATTGGAGAACAAGAAATTTTCGTTGTTAGGATGTAATGCATTCAGTCCTTTAGAAGTGGTCGCAGGAAAAAGGTCATTGTCCGTTTGCGTCTCCAGATTAGCCGGTCTGTTCATTCATTAGTTAAAAATGTATAGTTTAAGGAAGCGCGAAATGTGTGATATTGATGTGCTGACTACTAAACCCCTTGATTTATCGAGATCAATAGGTGATCCGTTAGTTTTTGCATGTGCAACAAGCACCATGGATGCAAAAAGTCATAAGATGTATGCATCTCTGATAGTTTTTTTGTAGCTCCCTTGTACCAAATCTGAAAGTATAGAGACAAAAGATTCATGAATATTTCATGTATACAATTGCTTATCAAGGAAATTTGCATAATTGTTGCTTATTGGTTAATATGTTTACTGAGAAATGAAAGGTCCCACACTACGTTACGCTGCACATTTTTCTCTAACCTGCTTTGCTTTGTTTTGCGTTTCGGCAACAGCTTGAGAAAGTTGAGGATCTTGTCAATGTGCTCATAATGTTTTAGTCAGATTGTAAATTGTAGTCGGTTTCTGGCGAGATTGAGTAAAAACATCAGTTTTAATCCACATACATACATCACATCATCATTGTTATCCAATCAGTGTCATTGTCATTCACGACCGTGGAAACCGCATCAATGCATACTCGTTTAACGTAAATAGTTTTCATCTCGATACATCGGGCAAAGTATTTACCGATAACGTCACATGTTTGACATAACGCATTAACGCGTTTCTTTTTAATCATTAAAGTACTAGTGTCATCGCTTACGTATTTTCCAGGTACTGGTTCATAACTATTTTATCATTGCAAATCCCAAACTAAAATTTCATTATTCATCTGTAATGCGTTGATCCTAAACCATGACCTTTTGCTGTCGTGACACAATGATCCTGCAGTTTTGAGACACATTATCATGCCAAAATGAATTGTAGTCTGGAGCTTCTAACACAAAAATTTCGTTATACAGAGTTGCCTGAATAAATAGCTATTTGTGGGATCTCATTTCATTTCTAGACCAGAGTTGAGTTGACGCTTATGAAACTTTTTTTATTTGCGATAAGTGAAACAAATTCCATTGCAAAATACAACATGAGTTATCCTAATCGGTGTGTTCTACTGATGTGGAAACATTTTCGTTATTGTATTATTCCACCTACAATTTACAATGAAAACCTGGCGCACTCATTCATCCATCATTGCTGTCTACTTTGCAACGTGCGTACTAGCATACTTTACTGTGATCAAAACAAGCACATCCAAGTTTTTGGCACAATTTAATTTTCAAGTTGGTCCTCGCATCATGAAAATATGCATAAGCCGAGTATACACTTTAGAGTACTGATGATGATGATTCGACAATGCAATGTGGAAGAATGGCTTGAAAGTTGTTTGAAGGATGATAATGATAAATAGGCTTACCACACGGCTAACTAAGTTCATGCAAACTTGGTACTCAGTGGGCAGTCAAGCTCTGCCTTGCAAACGAGTTGCAACCTCAACAGAATCAGTGGTTTTAGGTAGTGAGTGTTCGCAACAAGCAAACTTGTCTTGAGCAACGGCAGTAGCAATAGTTTATGCCTGCATGTCAAGGGTCTGTGCTTGACGAAACGAAGCTTGTGAATTTAGTGGGGTTAGGATTGAATCGAATTAGGTAAAATGTCATCTCACAAAATCAATATGGATGACAGTACGTCAGCCAGTGGAGGATCTTCACAGCATGGAAAAGCTAACAAAAATGCCAAAGTGAAAGCAGCAATGAAAGAAAATTTGCTGGCAATTTTGACCGTGGTTGGAGTTCTCGCTGGTGTAGGGCTCGGGTTTGGGTTGAGGACAAGAGATGAAGAGTGGACAGATAGAGAAAAAATGTATGTGAAATACGTTGGTGATTTGTTTCTTCGGATGCTGAAAGCTTTAATCCTTCCACTTATAATTTCGTCACTGATAGCTGCAGTTGGTGGGCTAGATATAAGTTTATCTGGAAAAATTGGAGGAAGAGCTATAGCATACTACATGATAACTACGGTTATGGCCGTCGTTCTTGGAATTATATTAGTCGTCACAATCAGACCTGGAGCTGATGGGAAGGCGGACATTGGACTCGGCGACAATGCCCCTCCGCGGAACACAACTGTTGCTGACACCCTCATGGATTTAGTCAGGTGGGTAACTTGCGACACACGTGAATATCACATGAATCACATAAGTTTGCAGTACGCACTTCCCCTTTCATAATACAGAACAACAACAAAAGTACCAATGCCAGACCTTTTTGAGTTACTAAAAACTTTCTCTGCCAAAAAAAACAAAACAGTTTTTTTTCGAATAAACAGGTCTGCTTAGATACAGTAAATACACAATGAGCTGAAAAACACGATTTAGGATTCAGATAGGGAAACAGAGAAGCAAAAAAACCCTGAATGACAACTGACCCAATTTTCACATCCACATGAACTGAGAGAATACCTGTGCTTGAAGAGATAAAATAGAATCACAACATGCATACATACGGCTCTCATGTTGATTTATCAATTTTTATTTGATTTTGCAGAAACATGTTCCCACCCAATTTGATTGAATCGACTATCAAAACGGTAAGTTGGAATATTTTTAACTATATTACACAATCCATTCCGTCCTGACTTCCAATATGTAGCTCATATGTCAGGATAAACATTCTCGGCATTATGAAGCTATCATCGTAATTTGTTTATACATCCTGCTAAAAATTCCAATGAAATATTGGAGGAAAACGTTGCCAGTTGAGTAGACCACATGGTGGTCAGTGAAAAGGTTAGAAGTGCATCATAGGAGTTAATGCTAAACTTGAGTTACTAATGGTCACTTCCTATCTCACCAGCTTCATGGTATGCAGTGCGAAATGTATAGAAACCGGATATGAAAGTGGGATACATAGGAACGCACCAACGTACACGTGCTATACAGCTTGAACAAAGACAAAACGAGCATAAACAACAACCAATGCATAATATGGGGTTCACAAAATCACAAAGGTCGTACTTCGTCAAATACACAGTAATCGATCGCAATAGAAATTTTAAAACATTATGGTAGATTTTTGGTTGAGTTTTATCTTTCTCAGAAAAATGTCCTATGATATGAAAGAGGTACACGTATGAGCAGATAAACCTAATACACAAACTCACGTGTATACAATGAGGAAAACGATTGTTTTTGCATGCATATAAGTTATGAGGACGTAAAACCCTGAAATTTGTATCGCTGCAAATGCTGAAGTTCATATGTTACGTCCCTTCGTAACTTTTCCTCCGTGAAGAGTTGGAGGAACCTTACGATTGCTATCTCTGATTCAGTTTTTAGCACTTTTTAGTTACGCTCCTCTACTAATTTCTTTGTTCTCTTAATCATACAAAAAAAATTCAAGGTTGAATGCAAAAAGGCTTTACCAACCGTAGCTTTAGATGTGTAATAATGAGGAAAGTATTAATTGATTTTAATTGAATGGCTTGTTTTTGTTTTCTTTTTGCAGTATCAAACATCCATTATATACGACCCAAAGGGTACGTATTTTCAATGTCAATTAATTGATGAACAAACAATCAAATGACTTTATGTAAATGTATTCATACATGAAATTTTAGAAAAGGACAAAAACAAGTGGGAACTTTCTGGAAAAATGGAAGAAGGGACGAATATCCTGGGACTTGTAGTGTTTTCAGCAGTTTTGGGGATTACCCTGGGACGATTAGGGGAACGGGGCAAACCGCTACTTGCTGTGTTCCAGAGTTTATCTGAAGCCATGATGGTAATAACTGGATGGGTTATCTGGTAAGTCTCTTCAGTTTTAGCAAATGCGGTTTCACGATAGATACTTACACTTTATGTCTAAAGTTCTAACATATCGTTGGTTATTAACTCGCCAGGCTTTCACCAATAGGAGTCTGTTCTCTAATCGCTGCACAACTTATTGACGAAAAGGATCTAGGAAAGGTGTTCGCAGCATTGGGAAAATATTTCGGTACTGTTATGGCCGGGTTATTCATTCACGGTTTGATCGTTCTCCCTTTGATATATTCTATTGGTACGCGCTCACTACCATTTCGTTTCCTGGCCAATATGTCGCAAGCGTTATTCACTGCGTTTGGAACGTCATCTAGGTAAGAAGTGGATTGCTTTACAATCTACTCAATCAGATTTGAACGCATCAAAGCAAAGGGTAGCATTAATATAGAGGCTAAAGTGAATGTCCATCGTTTGCATTTCAGTTCCGCGACACTTCCTGTAACCATTCGATGCCTGGAAGAAAAAAACAACGTTGATGAGCGTATATCCAGATTTGTTCTGCCGATTGGGGCAACCATCAACATGGACGGAACAGCTTTGTATGAAGCTGTTGCTGCCATTTGGATAGCGCAAATGCATGGAAGCTCGCTCTCGGCCGGAGATATTATTAGTATCAGGTTGGTCAAATTACTTCATGGTAGTATTACACTAAAACCGTGTTGTAAAACATTTATGTGATGATGTTTAAAATAATTCATTCTAGTATTACTGCCACCGCTGCTGCAATTGGAGCTGCTGGGATTCCTCAAGCCGGACTTGTAACAATGGTAATGGTGCTGAACACGATTGGTCTTCCGGCTGAATATGTTTCATACGTTGTTCCTGTCGATTGGCTTCTGTGAGTTTCGTTTTGATAATGTTCTTCCAGGTGGAATGGACATAAAATTACGATTTCTTGATTCTAATTTTCATTTGGTTTCTGCAGTGACCGATTCCGTACAGTCATTAACGTGTTTGGCGACTCCATTGGTGCAGGGCTTGTACACCATATGAGTAAAGACGACCTCGACGAGCTGGGAGAGGTCGCGGACAGAAAGGCAAATCAAAGCGGATTGGATGCAAGTGGAACTGACATTTCCACATTGGACAACCATGAAATGGACAAATAATTTAGACTTAAATTTCTACCAGTATTTTCTACTTACACAACATAGACTGGACGTGTATTACTTACTCTTTTACAACTTCTATAAGTCTGCACAGCAGATTTTGCTAAATGTAAGTACGCTAATCGTAAATGCCCCTTAAAATGTATCTCACCGTCCAAACCGGGGTTTAAGATGCTATTATTTCTAACGTGTATATTCTGTTCACTAGTCTCTTAAACAAATACATCTAAGACGTTTTCACAATTGAAATTACATTGGTTAATACTACTCTATAATCTGTTGGAATAATCAAATTGCGCCACTTCGTAATGACCTTTTAGTTGCCAAACATTTGTTATCGTGCATAACAAACAAATATCCAATTTAAACTTAATTGCCTTAGGAGTATTAAATAATATTAAAAAGGAAGCTGTCCTGGCTTTATTGTTGTTAACTGATAAGCTACAAGCTAGTGGTATGTTTTAGTGCTGTATGTTTATGATGTAAAATATTCTGTGCGCGGAAATCTGAACAACTAAAATAAATACTATGCGATTTTCGTTTATTAAAAACGTTCGTACGAAAATATAACTGACAACTGATATAACGTGAAAATGATTTTTAACAAAAACTACATCTAGAATATAAGTGTCCGTATTTTGATGATTCGTTAAAACCTTTTTCACAGTCTATGCAATCTTCCATAGGAGTTTCCTAAGCTACCACGAATTCGGGAATCTAGACACGCTTTAAAGAGCTCCTTCCCTGTCTTTTTTGGATGACGCCTGGAAGCAACAGATGAAATTATTTCCAGATTTATTTAAAAACTTTCCAGACTTCGCAAGGGCAATAAAAAACACCTACTTACTTTCTTATATCGCTTAAAATACGGTCACCATATTCTAGAAAGTTCTTTGGAGCCTTATCACACATTATGTTCCACATTAAATCGGTGTCTAAAGTCTTGTTGATGAATCGACTGGTTTGGACCAGTTTCGCAAACGACTTGCAGTCCAAGTATTGCGCAATCGTCTCCAGAATCTCTTTGGGTAGGGTCCGTATTCCTTCTGCGTTCGCTTCCATTGCACCGTTCCTGTCGATGATAGGAAGGCAAAACTCGTGCTTGATTTCAAACATAAATGCACAATGATTGACGACTTCAAGGACGTCGTGAATTGGAACCTCATCAGAAACTTTGTACTTGTATCCATTCTTATTCAAAAGGTACTTGTCTATTTGAATCGGAGTCACCATTCCAAAACGTCCACAGACACCTAAATGGCCGATAAAATATAAGTAGAAATCAGTGATTGTAGATTCCTGTTTGTTTGGTAGCATACCGCATAGGAGGAGGCTTCCGGTATCTCTTTCGGTTAACACAGCATTGACAGTTGGGTCTCCAATTGTGTAGTTATCCAAGCTTAAGTCCGAAGGCTCAAGGATAAAATAATGCTTGACAGATGTAATAGAACCAGTGCTTTTGGCAAAATATAGGAGTTCATGGAAACATCTGAAACAGAGACGAAGCATTTATTGATTACACATGTCTGCTGTAAGCATTAGCTAACTTGTTATCAGATACACATACTTGTCCATTCTCTCTTTCAGTGGTAACCTAATGAAGTCCTTCAAGTTGAAAGATGAATTCTCCGGTGTAGTATTTGTGCCTTTTAGTTCACATGGAATGAAACCACACTCCACAAGGGTAACATGAAGAAGGAATTCAAAGTACTGTTTAATGCTGACTTTCCAGTCGAAGGTTCGTAATGTTAAAAGAAGATCTAGAGTTGAATGGGGCATTAAACTCAAATCCGATACGGTTCTTAATGGACGCCAACTACGGCCGTCATCTGTACAAGTCCAAGTTGAAACAATAAGAATTCATTTTTTTCACTATTTTTACTCGTTTTGTTACATACCCCAGTTCATGCTGACCATTTGTGAATTAGATGGCATTGGGACATCCTTGTTAACTAGCTTGTTAGGAAGTATGTTTGTTAAAAACTCTAGGACATCTTCCGAGGGCTTACGATCCATCGATAGTTACAACACTTACAACATTGAATTTATACTGATTTCAACCTGAACTCTACTTCCGCTGAGTGTTGATACTACGTTCACTTTTAGATACTTTTAGACGACGAAAGTAACATTGTTTGATGATGAAGAGTTACTAGTATAGTACTCGTAAAACTTGAGTTAAAAAACTTGAAGAAAGTTTGAAAGGAAAATGACAGAGCAAGACTTCACGTGAAGCAGACAGCTGGTATGAGGGAGTTTGGTTTCTTCTCCTTTCACCTCACGCTTTGCTTTGTCTGCATAATCGCTACAAAAAATACTAACGTTCAGCATTCTTGATGTGGATGGAGATGGGACGATATCGTCTTGTAATGTTCATTTGGCGAAGGAAATTTTTCCATTAAATATTAAATTGAATTTTGAATGGAATTTTTTGATTCAGTAAGGCATTCCAATTTTGGTTAGATGCATATGCGAGTTTTTTTTAACTTGAGCAGCATATTGGGTTTCCATGTACCCTTGGAGTGACAAGATCTGCCACTGTTTTATCACTCTTCTTCGCAGATGAGGTAGAAAAAAACTAGTAGGGTAGGGATGAATTTTCGATTGGCTCTTTTTTGTGGAGAAGCCAGAAACTGATATGAACATTCCAATGTCACAAGCCATACAAAAGTGCAAAAAGTTAGGTCCTGCTTGGCACCTCCAGCGGGGTATCGTCACACCTCCAGCATGTCCTATTCATCTGGATTTGGCATGGGTTTCCCAAAATGTCTACCTTGTTAACAGGAAGTTACCAGACCATAATAGCATATTCTACATTTTTAGTAAGTGGCGAAGCTACTTTATGCGGATGTCGATGTCCGTCCGTCCGTCGGTCCCCCTCTGTTTCTCTGAAACAGCTGTACCACTTTCAACGAAATTTGGTACGATTGTTCCTTTGTCCAATACAGCTGGGCAAATTGAATTTCAGAGCAATCGGTTAAGTACGATCATAGTTAATTGCTCAATTAAAGTTAGCTTTAATGCATCGGTAATGCTTTAAAAAAAATATTCGCAATATCGATAGAGCTCTTTGAGCCGATCATTTTTGCAAATAGCGACAATACCAAGTTCGATACCCTTCACTAATTAATTAGCAATTAAATTTAACTAATTGTGTTTCGTCAATTACGAACATCTTTCGAGCTATTTGCTAAATCAATCACCATTATGTTATGTGGTGTACGATTGGAGCCTACAACTATGCCTTAGCTTCGCCACTTTTCTATTTTTCGATTGTCGGTTTATTATTAACTGACAACTGACCAAATTAAAACTTCGTTTTTTTGTTTATTGAAATCGATTAACGGTAGTACAAAAATACATTACTTTCGACAATTATTACATTGACGCAATAAATTACAAAATGCACGCGTAAGTAGACATAGGAACTGCTGATAGACTAGATTACGTTACGGTTCAGAGTTTTGGGGCTACTGGTAAATCCTACATTGTGTAGTTGTAATTATTTAAATCGTACATTGTGTAGTTGTTATAGTAGTACATTTTGTATTTATGGAAGCAGTTGTTCTTGTAATTGTTCTTGTTGTGGTTCTTGATCTTGTAATTGTTGTTGTTCTTGATCTTGTAATTGTTGTTGTTCTTCATCTTGTAATTGTTGTTGTTCTTCATCTTGTAGTTGTTGTAGTTGTATTTCTATATCTTGTAATTGTTTTTGGATTAATTCGTGGGTAGACCTGTCGGGAACCGGGAGTCTGGATGGTCGAAGCTCTCGGTGACGCAATGCAAAGCATCTCATAAAGAGTTCCTTTTGAGGCCCGTACTGGAACGCTCTACAGGGATCAAAACAATGAATGAATGTTCAATCAAATTCCAAACAAAACTTAACAATTGTCAAAGAATTTAACTCACCGCAAAAGGGAATCGTGAACATTCCAATTGTTGTTTGCGAAGTCCATAGGAATACGAAGGCACACATTCTTCCACGCTGCATCCTGGTCCAAAAAGTAGTGGACGGATGCACAGACTTGCGACAACTTGGCGAATGATTTGAAATCCAAGAAGCTAGCGATATGCAGCAAGACATTCGTGGGTAGACATCTAAATCCTTCACGGTTACACTCCATGGCATCGTTGTTATCAATCATCGGACGACAAAGATTGGCCTTGATATCAAACATGAACCGATCGTGATTAACAATATCGAGCAGATGATAGATGGAAATTCCATCGTCAAGATCGTAATCGGAGCCATCGAACTTTTTTTTGATTAGGTAGTTGTTCAACAACACCGGAAATCCCACATTAGTTTTCGTATCATCGACTGAAACAATGAAGAAGTAAAATAAAATTATCGAAATGTCCTCTTGCGTTATCCTCTTCTTAAACATTTGAAACTTTACCTCTCGCCATAACCAAAGGTTGACCGTCTTTAACCCCTATGCCTCTGTGACAAGTCATTCCAGCGGTAATAGTTTGTGGCCCAAAACTGTATCCGTCCAAATCGAATACATCATGTGGAACCAGCAAATATTCATACTCAACGAGGCGAATAGAACCTACTGATTGATACCATTTCTTCAGAGCGATCATAGCCCTAAATAAGAGATAAAACGGGATATTACTACTTGACTCAGGCTTTAGTCACAGCATTAATAGATCATTGATTTAAAAGAACAAAACTAAAAACCACTTACACCTCCATTCGTTCAGACATGGTGAGAACCAGAAAATCCGTTAACATCATGACGCTTGCTCGAAATAGGTGGCGTTTTCCAGTTGTTCTGTCTAACATAGTTTTGTACATGATCGGGAGAAAACCGCACTCGATCATACTCATATGCAGAAGAAATTGTAAGTAGACTTCAAGACTGATCTCAAACCTTGGCGGACCATGTGCGAAAACAGCTAAAAGCTCCAGAGTACAACGGGGCATGAATAAGTAGTCGCTGATTGTTCGAAATAAACGCCATTCAGTCATTTCGGGTGGTGCTGTCGGAATAGGCAATCAACAGTTTAAGACAAGTTTTAGTAACAGCTACTTTGAACATGAATGGCAATCAACAATTGCTAACCGTTGTTGCGCCCTAGTAAGGAGATAGGCTGGGGTTGTTTTTTACGACCAGTTTTCTCAACCACCTTGAACTTGTGCTTGCCGAACTTAGCCAGGACACTGGTATAGAAGCCATGGATGACTCCCCATATCAGAGCGAGTAGTTTCAAAATCAACTAATTACAGATCAGAGAGAAACAAATGATTAACATTATAAAGGAAATAAGTGAATAATTAGAATAGTTTAACTCGCCCGCATGGTGACATGTAGGAGTCCAGTTGGGATCAATTGTAAACACAAGACGATGGATTCTCAAATTAAAATCCTTGACGAAACACAGCCTAGAAAACAAGAAAAGAGGATAACTAAACAGGTCCACTTTGAAGAACAGGTGGATCATGTAAGACAATACAACAACGGCTGGGCCACTATTAATGGGTCACTTACCGACCTCCGACACGAAGAATAGATAGATTATTTAATTGACTTCCTCCAAGCATACGAGACTGGCGGATCACCTATCAATAGTAATAATAGTTAACAACGAGTCACTGATGAAGATAATCACATCAGCTGCTGTAGAGAAACACTAATCAATATTTAAAAGTAAATGTGGTCACTTCAGTTACCTGCTATGCAAGTTAATCTACTGCTGCAAAATGCAGCGTAAACACTTGGCAGAGAATTCCAACAACGTAGTTACTAACAATTGTAACTGGATCAGTTAGGAACTAACTGAGTTACTCGAATTTACTTTGTTGTCAACCACAACAACAACAGTCCGATCGAACCGAAGAGGACAGAAGTTCTCACAGAGAACTGAGCACATGTAGTGGAGGATATCCCGCATGATATTAAACTAGAGCCATAGAAATTAGTCGGGGCATTGTGTCTCGCGCAGAAACACCACTCAAGGAGACTGTCTAGAGTGCACATGTGCTCACTTCACAATTAATTCACTGTTTGCTTGTGAGTTGAGGCAAGTTAATTTGTTTGGTGATCTGATAGGAGTGGGGTATATTTTAATTCCTGACACTTGATCTAACGGAGCAAAGCCTAAAATTTGACCAGAATGGTAAGGGTTAAGAATGTCCTATCTACTATTAATCTATCTTCTACTAATGTTAATCATCCATGCTGGTAAATAGAATACGTAGGGATCATTTTGTTTCTTTATTTAGATTCGTCGACAAGCAAGGCTTCGACGAGAGTTTCTGTACAGGAAGGGGGTCGA
>JAAXOA010002287.1:0-13534 GCA_036561885.1 Salina celebensis | reverse complement strand
CTAATTTATTTTTGTCTATCCCTGCAATTATAAAACTGCTATTTACCTCAGCCGCCACTACTCACGCTATCTCGAATTACTCATGATTTTTGGTATTAAATAAGGCACTGTATGACAACCTCTCAGTCAGTATCCTGGGGGAACTTGATTTACAAACCAAAAAGGCTATAAGCTAGTGCAAGAGGTTTTCACCATTTCCACGGGAATATTGTTTTGAAAACTTACGTCAAGTAGCAAACGATATCACATGTATTCATAATTTGCTACCAAAATGCAAAATACTATCCAAGTGTCGAATATAATAACAATATGTAAGGAATGGTTAGTGAAAGATCAGTCATTTCTCATATTTTCCTACACATAAAAGCTACTGGAGATGCTTGTTGTTCTAAATTATTTTCGTTGGGTGAGTTTTCACATTCAAAGAGGTTATAACGACAGACAAACGAAACAATTTACATCGTTTTCTAATAAAAACTTCAGCTAGGCACAACAATCCTGAATATTTGTGTTTCGGCAACAAAAACGAAAGTGAATCGGATCCATTAGCCAAAATCGGTTGATTTTGTGATTCTGGCTGAATTACTCTCTCTATGCTTACAAACCTCGTAATCTTTCAACACGTTATATGGCCGGGGTAATTAGAAAAATGTACCCACTAAGAAAACCTAATAACTTTCGAAGTATTCGTCAGCGAAAAAACACTTTATCAATGTTGTACGACATTTTATAATGTCGTCTAATACCCAATATTCTTGTTTAATTTTGTGCGGGCTCATGTACGGGTGCCCGGGCGATTTTAATAAATGCTTATGTAATAGACATTAAAATAATTTCTTCATGTCAGGATTTGTAATCCAATTTGGAGATTTTGAGAAGTTGAATTTTGAATCTATTTTCTATGTTAACGTGCTCTATAAGTCTCGTTCAGCATTTACAAAACGTTGCCTTTTGACTTTAGACTGAAATAAAAAGCTTCATAAACATAGGACAGATGACCAATGTGACCATTAGAAAACTTATTTTTTCTGAGGTTTAGCACACAAATAAACCATCACTAAGCTATATCAGTCATTTCTCTGTTAATCAATACTTAATATCCGTCATCGAAAGGTTTATCTTTGTGAAAATGGCATTTTTATGACTTAAGACCGTGTTACAATCCATTACTTAGTACTCGCACTCGCAGAGTAGTTACAAAAACCTTAAAAAAAGCCAGTACGCGATACATCTAATAGAACTAATATTTGCACCTGTTCAAACCAAAGTTTCGAATAAATATCGGGGTAAGGAAAGAAAGCGTTTCTGTTCAGGTTTTTAGTCAAATTTCATTTTTCATTCTGAAATAAATAACGCTTTTTTGGTTTACCCCAACATATATTCGAAACATGGATCTGAATTGGTTCGAGTCTTTTTCCTCAACTTCTGTTAGTATGGCTTAATAATGTTAAAATGGCAACTTTTGTGATGTTTTACTTGTGACGATTTTACTGATAAGCTATTTCGAAACGTGACAGTGTCATTTTAAAAAAAAAACCTCACATTCTTCTTCGACAAAATGATGATAAAGTTATTTTTCACGGACCCATAGATCGAAAGTTATTAGGTTTCCTTAGTGGATACATTTTCCCATTTCACCCTGTCAATTCTGCAAAATATTTGCTCATCAGTCTAACCTTGAAAAGCTACTACAAATTAAAAAACCAGACAACCTTAAAAACCTGAAACTTCTACCGATAATTTAAATAGAGTACTTCGTATTTACTAAAGTAATTTCGAAAAAACCTACATATTCACATCATCGATTTAACGATTCAATCAAGATTTGCACATCTATATGCATGCTCATTTTTCCCAATTGAAACTCTTTAGCAAGCAAATTGGTAGCATGTAAAATGCATGAAACAAAAAAAAAGTTTTCAGTTTTGCACCCTTGGAGATCAAAACACAGAAACTGCACCTTACTCGTGTTCTTTGGGGAGGAGAGAGTTTATGCACTCATTCATTTTCTACTACAAACAGTGAAGCGTATTTCAAGCAGCTACCAGCTGCGGCATTATTTTCTCTTATATCCTTAAATGGGAACTATGATTTGACCTTAACCGCAACGACAAACTTAGAAACAATGATAATTACAAATCCATGTGATTGATAGTGATTAAGAGTCCTCAAAAACCACTGTTAGGTTTGTATGTATGCATTGATTGTAAAAGCCAATTTTTTCTTAGCATCGTCATGCAGCGAGTTTAAAAGCAACAATGGTTAAGGTATAACTTACCTCGTTACACTTGTCCTTGTCAAATGCTGAAACCGCCTGGCATTGAAATGGCTCCGAAACCAGCTCATTGTTTATTTCTTTCAGTTGGCCACCCTATAACAGTATAATCGTTTGAACAAACAATTAATCAGTGCAAGTTGATATACAAGTCTTACAAATTCATGAAGACACGCAGCTATCCGCTTTGCCAAAAGTACATCACTCAAATATGACCCGGCATTGTTTGCAATCGGAATAATATCAATTATTTTGCTTGGTGAAAGTTCTTTTAATATGAAGTGTTCTTTACTGTCTAGTGGTAGTGCAAGACTAGACGACAGTGAAAGCGCAATAAGTAGCAGAACAGGATACAGCATTGTGTCGTGACTGCATAGACGTGAGTAACGGTTTTGTGCGTGCAAAATAATAGGATTCTATAAAAAAAACATCTGGCACAACCTTATCCATGCACAGCAAAAAACTAACTGAAAGGTGATCTGGGGAAACGGTGTACTTTAAATCAAACAGAAATATGCTTCAACGGTGAACAACTGTAACAGTAACAGTATTTTTTTTTCTCGCGAGCTCCCTATCAGAAAATAGAAATATTTGATAGTGATGAGGAGTCAAATTATATGCACTGAAATTGGCGTGTAGCTCCACATTTCAATTCTGTGTTATTCAATTCCAAGCTTAACCGTTATTCAAGCCTATCTATCTTATGTTCAGCATCTTCTGGGAATCTTGTTGAGATGCTTACCCGAATGGGTGTTTGGTTGTCATCTTAAAATACAAAAACGCCCTGAGAACCTTCACCATTATTACTCTCAACTGTAGCGTCTTCATACGTATTTTGCAAATAGATCGAAAGCAAACTGCTCGAGTATAGAAAAAAATCACGTCATGAAATTTCGTTTCTTATCAAAGATCTTTAGCATGAAAAAATTGATTACAAATTAGCATATGCAAATATGACGGTTAAGTGCGCAAGCGGAACCAAAACAATATGTCTGAATCATAGCAATGGATTTGATTGGGAGTAATTTTTGTAGAAAGTGTATGACTACAAAGATGCTCTTCTAAAATGACGAATAGAGACAGACACAGTAGTAATGTCATGAAATGGAAATAACATCTCGTATCAAGAACACAGAGTTTTGACATGTAAATCAGAACACTCAAACCAGAGACAAACCCAGGACGATTTTTAATTTCAAGCAGTTTAATTGTTTGTTTAAATGTATACGAAAAAGCACGATCTTACAGATCGATCTTAAATATAATTGTGCATGGGTCTTATATTTACTGACAATAACCAGTCTTGTTTCCGGGGTGCGATTCATGCAAAATTCAACCGGGAATCAATCATCCGTAAAAACTTGGCCGGCTTTTGATAGAAGAAAAGAGCGGTACAAATAGTAAACAACCTGCTGGTGCCATAAGTAGTGCGAATTCACGCGGCCACGGATTGAAGACGAAACCGTTTTGTTCACTATGTCAGGTTCCAAAGGTGAAACTCCTTTTCAAGCTTGCTGTGAACCTCCCTTGTTAGCGAATAGGTTTCCTACCTGCATGCCAATTCGGTAAGCCCATTGAAATTGCATTTCAATAAGATTTTCTTAAAACAGGGGATTTTGGTTACATCCTGATTTCTATGACTCCATTCGCCGAAAACTGAGAACGATCAAAATAATAAATTTTTTTATCATCACGTTTGCAATTGTTTGTATCTTTGATACATCAAGTGTTGACAAAGATTTCAATCACCATGGTCAAGCACGAATAAAGCTCTTTCTCCAGTTTGTTTTGCTTGTTTGGACATTTGTGTATACATATATTCCTTTGATGGGCAACCCATGACCTTCCAGGGCCGATCTCATAGGGTACGTTGATTCAAAATTTTCCCTTTGAGGATCTTCCCAAGGTTTTTAAGCCTTTATGCTGAGAACAAGAAAAATTATTTCCATTTTTATGGGAGCTTACTAAATCCAGTTGCCCGTCCGTGTGCGCCCTAGATCTGGCACACTTACATCTAGGGTCACGGCACTTGGGGTGCCGCTTACTTAGATGAAGTGCTGGGCTACGGCTCAATTTCGAATTGAAAGGTCAACTGGTTGACGAACTCCGCTGGGTAAAAGGTCCATGCTTGTTAAATACACAAAATACTTTATTACCTAAACCGAGTTGGGAGTTGAAGGTAGCAATTAGGTATTATCCTTGGAATCTTAGTTCGAATTTAGTCATAGGGGAGATGTGGACTTGTAAAGGTTAATACGTTTTGATAACATTTGCCAAAATTATAAGTTCATAACATATTGTGAAAAAAGTCTTAAGCAAACGTAACGATGCTGTTTACGGTCCTTACATATTCTCCGCACTGCGTGGTTTATTCAATATTGAAAATATTTCATAGGCTGTTAAAAAAAATTTCATGCCACCTTCTGCCTGTAATCTTGTCCCTGCCTTCTTCTCAAGAAACGAACATTTCGGAAACTAGCCCACAAATTTGAATGCATTAGATATCAATATGATCATCAAAATCATTGGCTCTTGTACATGTTTACTTTGTTTAAAATGGAATAAAACAAAATTGGAGGATATCCTGATAGTCAGGATTTTATTCTCAAAAAATAGTTATTCTTGTTTAGAAAAAATCCTCCATTTTCAATTTAGTAAGCCTTAATATGTACATTTTCATATTCATCGTTGAAGTTTCAAGTTATGATAAAAAAAATGTATTCTACACTCTTCCAAGCTTCTTTTCTTTTCAAGCATTTTCATGAACGAGCGACTGATCCCACGAGACACGACTCGAAAACACGCTCTCCATTGCGAAGATGTCATCACATGATTGAATATTTGACGTGATTTCACAAGTTGGTTGTCCAAAAAACCTAAATCCTACACAAATAGTATTGCAAAGGAGCAGAATTCCTAATGTTTCACTGCATTTTTCTGACTTAGATGAATTTAGTGTTTGACGTAGAGAAGCTGCTAGCATTGGATACACCATGATATTGATTTTTGTTTGTTTTCTATAACTCTTCATTAAAATAAATACCGTTCTTCAAATTCAGACGAAAAAATTTACATACAAGCTTTTATTATTATAAATGACAAATATATTCCAAAGGAAACCCAAATAAAATGCCGTTTTGATTGAATCGTAATGCAGTATCTACATATCCATTACTGTTACAACAGCAAAAATGAACTAGATAGACTAACGTGAATTCAACTGGAATCAGAATTCGAGGGAAATTCTACTTTGCTACGGATCTGAAAGATTTCTACTTTGAGTTAAGTGGCGCGTGTACAGTATTTAATGAATACTTAATTTAATACCGTGTTTCGTAAGCGGAGCTAATTTAATTTTATACTTTATTACAATTTCAGTAGCTCAAAATTCAATACTGCTACACAGTATTAACTTCAGTATTTCACAAAATTGATTGTTTACTGCAGATATATTTCCCGCTTTTGTTTCGGACTAGTATCCTTTTGAGCATTCGTTAGATTTAACTCATCATCAACCAACAAATAAATGACACGAAAACTTAGTTAGTACCGTCAAAGTGAGGGGCTCTCTATTTTTTGATTAACTGTGTAACAAATGCAAAAATAGTGTTATAAAATGTGTCCAGCTCTGTATGTACAGAGTTTGCGGTATCGGTGTCTGGTATGTACCATTTTTACAGACAAAGAAAGAAACATAACGACGTTTTTGGCACACGGCAACAGACTGGACTTTAAAGTGAACCAAGACGTGTTTCGCATGCGATGGGTATGTTTACTTGCGAATTATGAATCTATAATTGAAGAATAGATGGAAACTGCAATAATGTGAGTAAACAAGGTGCCTTATGTAAACAACATACTGATTGGTAAAATGGAAGTTATATACAAGTGAAACGCAGGTTTTCTTTGTATTGCTTTCTCAATAAATGTTCGCAACCTTAGCGAAGAATGAACCCCAGTAATGTGCATAAAATTGTGTGGGTGCTTGCTGATGCTCAATTTCTGCGTTATGATGAAATTGATGAAATCGACTATTTCACTCGCTCAACGTAGAAATGAAATGAATTGATGATATATTATGAAAGTGGACAGATTGTACCTTTTCTAGTCCGAAGATGAAAGCAAAAATACTGGAGTCATTGTGGTATTGAGATTGACTGTGATTCGGTTAGAAATGAAGTCACTAAATATTTAGAATGCTACCAAAGGATTTCTTTCGCCAATGGGAAACAGGATCTGATCCAGCCGGAAATACATGCCTCAATCTTTGTACTGCCACGTTTTGTTTACATGTCGTACATAACCACAGTGATATCATTGACCACTATATCTCTGCAGCGTCGTCTTCCAAAGTAGTAATATGAACTTTTCCACAGGCAAATACAAGTAAGAAACTGATACTTTACTTTATTGAAAAGAGATTAATATTCGGACATATTTCAAGTTACTGTTTCAAGGTCTTTTGGAGACGGGAACTGTGGAGGAGTAATAACTTTTTAGCCTACAAATTCCTTTAAGAAAGCAAGCTGCAAGCAAAGCTGTTTTTGGGTTACCTGAATTGCCAAAGAAACAATGTGACAAATCTGGTCCTGATTAGTTAGAATAAAACTTGAATGAAATCTACGCGTTGTTGGAGTACCTGTGTAGAGCTGAATTGGTTGTTATTTATTTAAAATAACTGCTTTAATGCAATAGTTTAACTTGTGTATCTCTCCGTCATAATAAGCACGCGTCACATTTCACGATGCAGGACTTTCTCATTAAAATTTTTTTACAGTCGGTCTCACCTGCCCGTTTTGCTTTGAATGGGGTAACTTGAAATTTTTCGAAATTTCGAAATTTTCTTACTGGGAACAGCTTTCTAATTCATCCTATACATCAACTAGTAAACCAAGAATACGTCTTCACAGGTAACAAATGCTAGGTAACGTAACGCCTATTCCATGTAGCTCTTTTCTTCCTGCAACATAAACTTATCAGATCTAGTTTTCAATTATATTATTTTAAATAACACGTACTTAAAGTTTTATTTTTATTTACCACGTTTTAAATCGTGCAATTTATGTTTAATATATACGATATCACTAGAGACTTGTCCAAAAGCAAAACCCATGCACTACCAGTACCAGTTACACAAACATAAGAAAGGAGTACTTCCTAATTCCAAATTCTTATGTTGGTTAAAAATGTGTAGTAGACGAATTCAAATATTAGGCGAGGTATACTCATTTCTAGAAGCGAATTGTCGGAAAGAACGGGCTCAATGTGTACCAATTTGTGTATTTCCTTGAAAAACTCGGTTCCAAGTTAGATAACCAAAAAGCTTTCCGTTTTGATTATGGGAGGAGGGAGAAATTCCCAGATACTAAACAATATGAAAAGCTGTCGTACTCTCAATAGCTCACGAATAACAAAACAAACATTAGGTTCATCCAAAAACACTGGTGGGAAATTTTCCTTCAAGATGCACTAGCTGGCTAATGCACATTATGAAATTGAAAATGTTTTCACTCTGTAGGAATTGAACAAAACTTGTGTGTTTGGGGTATATTACACCAAAGGTGGACCAATGTTTCTGTTTAAAGTATGTATTAGTGACATTTTATGGCAATCTTAGAACTACAAGGAATAAAATGTATGTAAGGGAGTTTCGCAAAAACCATTCTTGCTGACATAAGAGTATCGCAAAAGCACAAGAAGCCTTCACTACTGCAATTATTAGCCTTACTTCCGTATGAAGCTAAGAAAGAGCTGTGTTTAGAAGAGAAATTTGGGATAATGGGATTCCTGTGTTTAGTATCTTATATATTGCAAGTGTAGAGTAATTGAAAGTATGACCACATAAAATAAAAAAATCTTACAATTAGTATATGACATTCATTAGATACAGCTCATGTAAAACGTGGAACACATTTATTCGAAAGCTTAAAATTTTCGATATTAAATCGCTTAGCTAAGAATTAGTAGTGCAACTATGTACAGATTTGTTACAGCGCCATAGAGTAAAACCGATTAATTTTTATTTCCCATACATTCGGTAGTATGGACTTTGCCTGTTAGGGGACGTGTACAAAGAACGCCACGCCAAAAACTGGGATTTTTGTACCCACCCCCCTTCTGTCACACTTGTGTCACAAAATTGCAGATACCCTACCCCCATCATGTCACAGTCACACAATATCATATACCGTATTTTCAACAAGCACTATTTTACTTAGTTAGCTTATTGTTTAAAATAATGATGTCGATAATCATAAAGAACAGTTTTTATACTGAAATTTCACTTTCATTTAATTGACAGAAACGCCAAATCATGTACCAGAGTTTTCAAATGTGAATATACGTTTAGAATTGAGTACCATACATACTGACATGGATCAATTTTGACTAGCAGCCTACGAATCTACCAGGAAATAACCATGTGACAGAAACGAATCCCACTTTGTGTAATTACATGTTTGCTTGAAAATATCCCTACAGAACATCACCAAAAGCACCAGGAAAATTTGTTTTGTAACTGGAAACAGTTTTTGGCTAAAATCGAACAAACCATTCTGACAGTAAATGACTAAACCGCCCTTAAAAGTCCGACCTAACGCGGTTATTAATACACTCGGTACATGTTGGTTTTAAAACATTTTGGTAAAATTATGAAATGTTTTGTGTGACGTCACAAAAGTTCCAGACCCTCCCACCCTCATGTCACACTGTCACAAAACTTGAAGTACCCCTCACCCTTCCGGAGCGTGACATTCTTTGTACACAGCCCCTTAACTGGATTAGTATCCAAACGGTCTGATTTGTTTTTAAGGTGATTTAAACTACTGTGGCGTTAGGGTATGAAAAACAGATTATGTTTATCTGGTGGCTTCGAAACTCCTAATTTATTTGAAATAAAGCGGAAGTCCTTCCAGATTCTACTTCGAAAATAAAATATTTTTTGTTATCTATCAGTAATTTAATGTCTTCTTTCCAAAATTTTCATTGCTGGAATCTTATTATCTCAATGCAATTATAGGTCCATTCTCACGTAAACGACAAAACTACGAAGTTAGACTCACGACTTTTTATAGACTTAGATTTAGAAAATGACTACGTGTTACATGGATGAACCAAATTGATTATACTTATATATTAGCCGACCGTGGGCAGCCTTATCATCACAACATTCACAACTTTAATTTAATATCTATTTCTTAAAGCCCGTGTTATAATCCTACAGTTACATTTGTAAACTTTGTCCTCTTTTTTGTCTAATTATGTGTACAACTGTGTTCCGTGAGACCGAGATTGATGAAAGATCCGAAGCCCGGCAAGATACTTCTTATATTGTAGTTTTGAAATGGAAATTTGTTGTGGACAAAGTAACCCAAGCCCACATTCAGGTCAACTACATAATTCTACTAGAGGAGAAAGCAAGGCAAAGTTCAGATTGGAAGTTGGTCCACAAGGTATGCGACGGTTTGTTTCGCAATCCTAATTTTTAGAATTGGAACAGTGGGACATACATGGAAACTGACCGCAGTTAGCCGGCGTAGAATTGAAGACTGGGCTTTCACTCATAGACACATTTCAATGCCTGGTAAGAATCCCCATAAATGTGTCGCACTCTTAACTTTAATCAAGTTTCGTTAGTATTTCCAATAGATAATCAACCAAGAAGTCCTCCAAGGAATCTTCATGTTACGGATGTTAAAGGTAATAATGAGAATTCAGTTGAGGTTCAGGTTACCTGGCAACCACAATGTATGATTTTGCTGCGGTCACCTAGAAAAGCATATTATGAACAAAATACTGTCCACCTTTTTTCAGTTACATATTCAATATTGCGCCAACAAACTTTCCCGGGTGAAAGTTTCTACTGCAAATATTGCCAATAATATCGAAAGGGGTCCACTTTTTATGCAGCTTCCACTAGTTTGTCACGCTGCAAAAACCGTCAGAGAATTTCTCAACTTCTTTTCTGTACTCACGGCTTCATAGCCTCAGCCTCAACTCAACATTTAATCTGTCCATTACATTGAAAGCTTTCTTGTCGGGGCGTTCTGAGAAGTTGCTTAATACCTTCTTGCTAAAGACGCCGTCCTGCTCACAGTTTTATGTATTAGGTTTAACTCTTTCGCATTTACAGTTTCTGATTTAGCGTTGGCAGTGTAGACTTCAAACGATTACCCAATCCCGTATACGGTAAATCCGCCGTCCAAAAAGTCGTTTTTGGCAAAAAAAAAAAAAAAAAAGACGGAGCGTGTTGACCCATTGACACCATAATTGGCGCAGATGTCATAGACACAGTATTTAAGGGCCTAAGCATTATGTAATGTAGGTCCTGCTGGGAAAAACTCATCTTGCCCCATTTTCACATGTTTGTAGATTTATGAACATTTCTTATATTATTTTCATTTTACAAAACCGTTGTATTGTTTGAAAAAAAAAAATCATTCCGTTTTCTTTTTGCTTAATTTAAGGCCTCTGGATATTTTAACACATTTATCCAATGAATGTTATCACCTTTAATAAAATGTAATTTACCCATTTCTCAATGCAGCCTCTGAACAAACTTGAAATACGTAATTTGTATCAATTTGTTTTAAATGATTAAGTTTGACCTTCGGAAAAACTACAAATGATTTTCGTACATAGTACAATAGTATGTTAGTCTAAAACAAATCTGTGATATAGCCAGCAATGTTTTACGTTCTCATTCGTATGCGGGTTAAAGTAACCTGCAAAAATGCTAGAAGTTTCTAAGTGCACAACACTATCTATTTTCATAGGGTGAGACTGAAAAAGTAATGCTAATTTGTTTCACCGTTTGTATCATCGATACTGCACATGTATATGCCATCATGCATTCATGCATTCATCATGTTTTGAGGTAATATGCCCTACTCAAGTTGTCACATAAGGACGCATGCAATCAATACTTGGGAAGGTTCTTTTCTTTTGTTATAGACTTGAAAAAAGTTTCGCATAATATGTCAATATCACAAATATTTAAATATATTAAATACAAACAAGCATGCCTTCGTTGGGTAGGTACCGATGATGAACAAGTTTCAATATGAAAATTTAAGGTGATAGCCTGTTCCAACTGCAATGATGGTAAATCAGAGTGGCTATGATCGTGCAAAACTGCATGAACTGGATTCTGAGCTCTACAGGAAGGTGAAAGGAGACGTTACCCATGCATGTGTAAATAAACACAAAATAAACAAATGTCGCAACAGATTGAAAACAATATAGACAATCCGACAATGCTTAAAAAATGTATCAATTGACAAGGTTCCAATTTATCACATATGCAAGGCAAAAGATTGTATTTCAGATTCAATTGAATTTTAAGAATTGGTTTCGTATTGGGGATTTATAGCTGTAAGCTTCAGGCCAATTCATTTACAAAGTTGTCAGAACGTGCCGAATGATAACAGGTTTGGTTATAGATTTTGTTACCCAAACGTTAGTTGGAAGCTTGCTAAGAGAACAATCTATATAAACGTTTATGATAGTTTTCTAAAATTGAATTGCGGGCATTTATGAACACACTTTCCCCAAGAACATTCTCAAATACAGCTCCGTGGTCAAACCAGCAAAGCTGCAAAACCTTGAGGTGATTTTTTAGCCATGTCATTTTGATAAATACTAAGAACTGCTCAATTAGTCACGCAAGATTGTATTGACGTTATGATCTGTATTTACGATTTCGCGTTCATTTCCATGAGATGTCGGAGCTTTCAATTTAACTTCAAACGTTTTTGAACCAAATTAGTTCAAGTTAAACAATTTATTTTAAATTTTCATCCCGTTCAAGTGTTTTGTTTGTGATGGTAGTATGCACTTTCGTAACGGTAAGAAAAGAGAAAGTTGCTCGAAAGCGGTACGTGAGTTTTGCATTTGGATGTTCTTGAAAGGGAAACGATGGTTTAGATAATTATCCGCTTTGGAGCTGTCTGTTACAGAATCTTTCAATTATCCAGAAAAGTGGACCTGTAATAACTTTTGTTAATGCCCATTAAAAGGTATGATTATATCATATTTTAGGTTTGTGCAAACAAATAAATATAGTAGTTGGTGGCTAGGTCACCACAATATGGTCAAATAGTTAATATAAAGTATTAAGTACATTGTCACCTACCAAACGGACACCTTCAGTAGTGACATTGACACCAAAACATTCGCTATTCATTTGCATCACCGATGATAAGAAAAAAACAACTGCATGTAAAAAACAGGGCCTTATGGACACATGCAGAGGGGTCACAACAAAAACGTGTCCTATTCAACTGGATCTAGTATAGACTTTCCAAGGATGGGTCGTATGTAATACGAAATTTCACCTGAGATGAGTTGATACCTGGATCCAAAATTTCACCTGCGATCCTATATCCTATTCCATGTACCAAATACGGAGATGTCATACCTTACACTTTTTGCGTGATATTCACAATAATCAATTTTTTGATTTCAATTTCAAAAGTTGAATTATTCATTTCAGTTTCTGGTATCATCATAATTTTGAACAAGTGCATGTTTTGAAAGAAATAACATTAATTTCAGGGATATATTCCATTTCTTGTGATGTAGATCTTGCAAGGAAAAGAAATTGCTACTATTATGGCTTAGCTGTAGCTTGCGAAAAGAAAATGGGTTGGTGTTGGTATGATTTAAGCGTATATATAATGAAGAAGAAATGTAAGAATGGGCATTTTTTTGTGTTTTCAAGAACGATTGCTCCATATTGTCGTAAAATTTAAGTTTCCACGTGTGCAAATGTATACGTAGGATTTTTTTTAGAATAGGGATGTTAGAGGCCCAACACGACTTCAATGAATTCTACGTTGCTTTTTATACAGACTCGAAAGAAGTTTATGCTTTTTCAAATTCATGGTCGAAGAAAGCTTGTATATTAAATTCAGGAATGGTCTACAATCCTCCTTTTCGGAAGAACCAAACACGTTTGTATCCAATATCCAGTACTATTTTGCATGCTGGAAAGTAATTTAATAATGAAGTATTGAAACCTCCTCAAGCAAATACCTAGCTGTGGTGAGTGCAACTACTCCATCTCAGCATTCCCCATCTGGATGCGGCAACCATGCTGCTACTGAGAAACGGACAGCTCATCAGAACGAGCCGTCATTCAAGATTAGAAAGTGAACAGAACAAGTCTCGAGATGTGAAGTGTCGTCAGTCAGAAAACAATTAAAGATAACACTGTTACAATTAAGGAAGACTTGGAATGTAAATAAAGAGTTAAGTAGA
>JAAXOA010002286.1:0-13535 GCA_036561885.1 Salina celebensis | reverse complement strand
CTTGTATCCAAGAATTGTGAATGTTTTCTGCGGTTGCGGGATGAACAGGGTTCACAAAGGAATTTTCTTGATGAACTATCGGGCATATGATGCAAATTAAAGAGACATCGTAGGGCGCTGCGACATTGCTTCTTGTTATGAGTAGTCGATAGTCCGAAAAAGAGTTGAAAAATTCTTCCTCCTTAAATGTTTTACGGAAATCGATATCACCCATGCTCAAGTCAAATATGAGCACAAAATGTGGGCTTTGCTTTTTCAACACGAAATATATAAAGTGATAATGAACAGCTTGATTCAGATCTCTTTCGGTCTCGGTAAAATATAAGTGAGCATGACAAGTCGAAAATCGTTTTACGAGCCAGTCGAAATTTCTGTTTTCTTTATATTGAACTACCTTTCCATAGTCGGTTTGAATCAACAAGTTGGTGAAAGTTGGGTTGTATCCGTAAACAAAGAACGTTTTGGGTTTTAGCTGATATACACTTAAAGCTTGTACTATATCCGCTTGGCTTGTGCTAAGATAACTCATAGTAATGACAATACTACATCCATTCAGGGTCTCCTCGTAGAATCGTAGAAAATTTTCAGAGAACAATTTAGATCCATTTAACGTTTGACCAAGAGCAATGGCTGCAAATAACAGCTTCAAAAAAACTGCCATCAGTATTAGTTTTAACTGTGTATTGATTACTTCCATTATAATTTGACAAACGGACGTGTTTGTAATCCTCTACATCCACTCTCTTCCTTCGTAAGTTATTCTGCAGCGATAACTAATGCAACTGTGGCAATTTGGGGCAACTGTTTCCAATTAGTTTGGAGGTATTCTCATTTGCAGACGTAAATTATTTTTTGAACGCTATCTGCACGCGTCAAGAAGTTGCATGTTTTATTACTAACTAATTATTTCAGCGGCATGGCAAACCTCCAATGCTCTACTTGTACGTAGCACATTGGCGTGGTTTAATTAGCTGCATAGACATCATCAGTTTGTGAGTCCGGAAGCGTCGCGACGTTGTTTTTCGTATTACAAAACACGGACACGCGTTTGTATAATGTGACCTCATTGGAGGTTTATCGATCCTCCAATTAAACTTCACGGATGCCAAATACAATGGGGAATTCTACGTACTGAAAAATAGTAGATAAAACGCGGGACCGAGGATTTTATACAACACCCAAGGACGGTTTGGTCCATATGTATCATGTAAAATCGATATTATTGCTTAATCAAAACGAAATCAGATAATGAAACTTTCCCCACCGCTCGTGTTTCCCATGAAATCTAAACCCATTGTTACTAGCAAAGCAAAAGATAAATATTTGCTCGTATTTAGATGAAACTTTTTTCTAAAATCTCGTCTTGTCATGGGTTTATCACATTTAATGGTGAAACTCACGGTCAGTGTACAAAATTATATATTATGTTTTTTCCACTTTTATAAAGATTCTACATTCATTTGCTTACATTTATCGATTTGAAATCTACAGAATGAATGAGATGTGTACATATCCCAAGTAGCTTCTGGGTAGGGATTAACCTATGATGACCTATATATTCGTCTAATTGTGAGTAATTTTGTATTTAGATTTCGTAGAAGCAATCAAAGTAACAGGCATTGTTGGTGCTATTATTCGTCATGGAGAATCATTTAAAAAATTCTATGTTTTATTTCATTTTCAATATCAGTAAATCTCAATAAGTGGATATTTTGGACAACTATTGATAATTTGTAATGGAACATTCATGAGGGATGCCGGTGGCAGTATTCTTCGTATATTGCATAAATAGTGGACAGATTGTTTGTAAATTGCAAACCCAGTATATTCTCAAGCCAGCATTCTAATGGGATTTCCCTACGTGATTAATGATTTAATTTATTACAAGTCATTTAAAACCCAAACATAAAAAGAGGGAATACTAATTCAGTGACAAACTTCAGTTAATCTTGTACACACAAACGACATATAACATAAAGTTTTCGTAGTCCATATGATAAAATTTTTGTTAAGATATAATTGTATCGGAAAGGTATTAATTATTACAATATCAATTATTAAAATTGTAAGTCGATATCATACATATTATCATTACGTTCATCTTCTAACCTCACCATTTTTTGTTTCTGGAATTCTAAACAATTAGAGTAGCACAAATTTTTGAAACGCACAAGAAAATCATATTGTTTTCTAACTTCTTCAATCAACGCAAACCACTCATTCACAGCAGGAGATTTTGAAAAGAATCTTTCCCATTTAGAGGCAACATTAGCATTTGAGACAAAGATTGTTTTCTTTCTATCTTGCTAATATCCAACCCGTTTTAAGTGTAACTAATAAAAATTGCGAATTTGATTTATTAGAGATTAATATCGTTGGACGTGATATCGTTAATAATTAATTAATTATGCATGCTATCATTTACTTCGATAAAGTTTACTGGCGCCAAGACTTTTAAACAATAGCTTTGGATTGATTGGACAGTGAACAGCCTTTTTATTCAAATTACCTGGAAAAACACGCAGGGCATAGGGCATTTTGTACTTGTACGGACAAATTAGTAATTAGAAAGTAATTATATTCTGTCTGTGTATTGAAATTGGGTTTTCGTTGTCGCCTGTTTAAAGTATTGAGACACCTGACATTATACCTGGTAGATTACTGTGGATTCAAATTTACACTTGTGGCTTTAAAATCGCATCATTTTCACTAGGATGTATCATACTACCCCAATCCTTGTTAAATCAAAGTCCCATGTTTCCACACTTAAAAAAGAACCGAAAGAATATCCAATCCCTGGCGTAAGTAAATACCAATATTGGGACTCACCATCTGATAATGTATCTGTGCAGTTCTGTCTTCTGTCTTCAATCAAGTCTTCATGGTCTTTACCATATTGGCGAGAAAAACCGTCATGCCTGTGAAAGACTTTTGTGGGCTGTCGTATTCGCTGTCGTCAATCACCGCCGCAGGAATTCTTATTTCCGGTATTTGGGAAGAATACAGGCAAACACCGATTGAAACAGTCTTCACTGCACGTGAAATTGGCAAAGAGGATATTCCCTTTCCCTCGATTACCATTTACAATGCCAACAACATTCGTAAAAGTTTCTTCGATAGACACATGAGGTAAGGCCGGTATAAAACTAAACATACTGCTTACTAAAATATAGAAACGTAGCGGGAGCGAAATACCATAGAACATTCTTCGTCTAGTACATTCGCTACAAGTAGCTATCAAATTGTACTAAGCAATAATTGTACTAAATGTCGTTGTAATCGGAGCGTGACTGTGCGTTGAAACAAATCCCGAAAGACGGACAATTTTAAATAGGCAAAAAATTGCTTCCCCTATTTAATAAGTCTTCAATTTCATGCCAGTGCGTTGTCTTTCTGATTCTCATTTTATTGCAGAAAATGGACCAATATAATGAAGAATCCTTCGTACAACTATTCAAAGGATACTGAAGTCATGAAATTATTTGCTGCATTCAGTTACATGTACCATATTTGTGAGACGGGGTCTTCATTCGTGAGTCAATTTATAAACTCCTCGTACCGACAGATGTTTCAAAAAGTTAAGAAGCTTCTAGACACCTATGTAAAGCACTATCGCCAGTACAACCACAGAAAAACTACCCTAGTTCAAGGGTCCCAGTCCTGTGAGGAGCTTATCCTGAGATGCGTGTGGGAAGGAGAACCTGTCAACTGTAAACATATTTTCGACCCAATCATTACTGACTACGGATACTGCTGCACATTCAACTCCTTACCTGTTTCACTGTTGCGGCGAGACGGTTGGAAGCCCGCATATGAAAACAACGTTGAGGACTGGATTTCTGCCGATCTATCTGCAGCAAACTTTGTAGTAACGGAGAAAACTCGGCAAAGAAAGGTACCATGGACACAGAATCTTTCTGGGAGATCAGAAGGGCTCTCGCTGCTTCTTCATGGAGATTTGGAACAGTACCTTTGCACAAATACAAACTCTAAGGGCCTTATTTTGGGATCAAACCTGCCGATTGATTATCCCACGCTGAGGGAAACTGGACTGGCCATATCTACAGGACAGGGAACGTTTATTGGGATTCATCCACAACTTACTCTGGTCGAGAACTCAGTGAGCGGCTTTTCTCTGGTAAAACAATACATGCTTAAGTTTGTAAACCACCAGGTAGTTAATAGATGTTGTAACCCATTTTATAGAATGACAGGCAGTGCTACTACGGAAATGAACGCAGACTGGAATACTACGCGAAATATATACCAAGGACAATTGCATCAGTGAATGTATCGCTAGGATGACAATGGAGAAGTGCAAATGTGTCCGATATTATATGCCACGTAAGTAGGACAAATCGTGAAAGATTGAATCATCTCGAACACCAATATATTATTCATTATAAGTGAATTTTCTAATAGACAAGAAGATTTTGGACAACAGCACTATTTGTGATGGTAAACACTTCAAGTGTCCTCGTAAAGTGAAGCGTAAGACATAATCGTATCCATGCTACGAGAAAAAATGTACCTTAATCCAATGATATGCTTTAACACTTAGAAAATATGAGTAAAGGCAAACCATGTAAAGAATGCCTTCCAACTTGTACGGATATCAAATACCAAAAGGAAGTAACGTCGCTAAGGCTTCAAGAAGTAACTTTTATTTAAGTATACATATGGTTAATTAAAACTAAAACATAAGGAACTATTTCCAAAATAATTCTCAGCATAGTAGTTTACATATGTTAGTTCGGCTACTTTAAATTAAATATATCTTATCATGAAACGCAGGTTAGGCAAGTAGGTTTTAATGTAATTTATGTCCCTTTGTTGCATGGGGAGGAGGGAGTAGACGAGTGACGTTTATTGTTGCATTTTTGTGGTGATTGTCAATCTTAAAAAAGTGAATTTTGCGTTTTAATTCAACCGAATTAAGACTGAACTCCATATACAGCGTGAAAAGCATGCAAAGTATCATATTTCATATGAGTCTCCAGAAGTTCACTCGTATCATGTTTATCTCCAATGAAATATGCATATTCCAGTAACTCAAGTTATTTATATACTTTTACCGACCATTCAACACCTTGTATTTGAACCTTTTAGAGATGTTTTATCCTGACTGCTTAGCGGCGATATGAATATAGCGTTAATTGTTAGTGTTATGAAAATGCTACTGAAACTAAGGGTTTTGTAATGTATGCAAGCACTGATGATTGTATTTGTTGGTCTATATTTAATCTTTAAGAATACAGCTTCACGCTTGTTGCGGCTAGTGGTCAATCAAATTGTAATCAAAACATACAACATACGATCAGTAATAATAATACTACATTGTGTCCGAATAAACCCATAAAAAGTAAAACGCGTAAGATACAGACGGCAAAACAGTCACATTTCCACGTAGGCAATAAGTTAAATGAGTACATTAAATTAATCATACATAAAAGAAAAATAGTTTGGCTCTTTGTTACAATTTCAAGTAAGCTATACATTTATTTCACAGGAAGAAAGTTTGCATACAACATTTTTTAAATAATGCCAAAATGCTACTTGGGGGTGTGTGCTGCGTAAAATATTTTTTACTCAAATTGTCTCAGTTTCAACAAATAGAAATATGACAAACCACAGACTGGAAATAAACCAGCCTGGTCAAGAATATGAATAAGGTTTACAATGCATTTTTATTGTAGAGGAAACCCATACCTATATAAATAAAATTGGGATTGTGAGCTTAGATGAAAAAATACACGCACATTGGAAATGCGTATCATACTACTTGTGACTTGAAAACTTAACAGTTCTGATATATATACATATTTCTTGTATACACATGTTTCGTGTGTGTATGATTTCATTTGCTTTGTGCTTATGTTAACAAAGTGATAGAGAAAAGGGTCTCCTTTCTCAATGTAGAATGTCTTAGCCACTCATAACCCTAATCGTGATCCTGGTTGGAACTCTTCAAAACTCCACTGATGCGCATAATGGATATTACGCCGCAAGGCAAAAAAATATCTATCTAGCACATCTTGTTAAGCCCTTGATCCTCTGTTTAGACATCCCATCTGATAGTTCCATATCTACCAATGTTAAATATGTTTCGGGTTCATTCACAAGTTTGAGATATTCTTATTAGCAAGCATTGTTTTATGCAAGAAACACACTAAATGATTCTCTTTTAAATCAAGTTATAACTTAGCGCGTCACGATGACTGACCAATGTGTTCAAACAGTGGAAGCAATCCTGGCGCAGTTGGAATCTGTATCAGTTCAATTGCCAGTTTTGGTTAACCAATTATTGCCAGGAGCAAAACAAACTGCACTTCAGGTTAAGAAACAAAACGAGTTTCAGACATGGTTTAAGCCCGTGTTAGTAGCAAATGGTTACAATGGAGAGATTGACATATACTCCAATGGATTCCAGGCCCAGTTTACAACATATTTAACTAGCCTGGTGATGAAACAAAAGTCATTAGAAGAAGAATGCAATCGGTATAAAAAAACAGCTGACCTTTTACAAGTTCAGTTAAAAACCTGCCAAGAGAAGCTGTTAAAAGTGCAATATCAATGTAAAAATATTGTAAGTATTTGTGATGGGGATAACAGCGCATTAATCCCGGATTCGTAAGTTTACAAAACAAAAACAAATACATAAATTAGACACTAACGTTTCAATGATCGTTTATTTCAATGTTGATGCTTTTCATACAGGCAAATTCATTCTAATACTGGAAAATCATTTGTACAACCTTTTGACCCCGCTGCGGGAACAAATCTTAAGCCCAATTCTTTCAAAAATCCTAAGACGCCAGTATCAAATATTGTCACGTCAAGTTCATCTACCGCCAGTACATCCAATTGTGAGTCGCCAGCCCCAAGTTTTACTACGCCAAGCCTTTCCACACCTAATCACTCCAAATCTCAGACGCCATGCTCAGATACCTCAACTTCAAGCACAACAACCCAAGATATGTCAACAGGTAATAAAACTGAGGTAGCGCCGACTATGCCCGCAGCAGACGCTCCAGTGTTTAAAAGAAAGCGTCAGGAGGTCTGGACCTCAAGGCGTAAAGACGACGACATATCAACTCTTTTTATGCCTATAAATCAAGCATGTGAGATCTGGCGCCGTCCAAGGAAAAGGTTTCCAGGTATAGGGATCGAATTAGGAGCGGCAAGGTCAGGTTTTCTCATCAGTCATCATACATTATTTATGTTAACTACAATAATCACCATGTTAAACAAGCTTCATTCATTTCATCTTCACGTAATTTATCTAATTCGCTCAATCCAACAGGAACAACGATGATAGCAGTAGTGGTGACAGTTCTATGGACCAACAATTCGAATGCAAGATATGTGGAGAGAGAGTGACTCGTAGTCAGAAAAAGACTCATCGACTATTGCATCCAAAACGAGAACCCGATTTCAAAAATTACAGATGGAATCTGCCAAACCGTAGACGATAAGAAACTTACCTAATGTTGTTACTGTTACCACCATTTTGTTGCTAGTAATTTGGTGTCCCATGCTTAATTTCGCCTTATCAACGGTAAAAGTTACAGGGTGAGGAAAGAGGCACATAATTCCAAATTGTAAAAATAGTACAGCTATCGCTACATATTGGTATGGTTCCGTTTATTTAAAATATGTGTACAGTTTTGTTTGTAAATGACTCTGCGATGAATACAGATTAACACATTTCTACTCTCCATGTGTAGCAGTCACTGGAGTGAAGGAGAAAATATACGATAAGGAGTAATGGTGATGACATCATTGGAACTCGAAAGAATATGTGGATACTTCAGCTTGTGGAAACATTTTGAACTACACTTGCTATATTCTGTTTGATTAGCGAAACATTCATACATTTCTACACACAGACCAATTTACAGGATTGTTTAAAAAGTTCTATTAATATTGACCTACTGCACTAATCTTATAATTCACAAACGGTTTATGACATGTATATTTTATACAATGGTAAACGGTTTGGAAATCCTATTCAGCGTTAATATGGAAAAATTGATATTATTGTTTATATAATTTTTATACACATATATAATATAATTTGTATGCTTTATTTTTACAATGTAGTAAAGTCGCTTTGCATTGTTACTTAGTCTAAATACTTACAATACACTCAGTTAACAATTCATGCAAGCACCTTGGTACTAAATTATCTTAAACTGTTCCAAAATATATAACCGGTAGATTGGTTTCTACAAGATTTATGTAAAGAAGACCCCTAAAGGTTTATGGGAAGGATTGTGGGTTCTCAGCTTGCAGGATATTGGGAAGTATTTATAAGAATGACACTGCTTGACCATTTTTGCAAATGTAAATTAATTTAATTATATTTTATGTGTTCTTTTGCGTAAATTTGTTAGCGTTATATTGAACATTTACAAACATATTGGGAATATTAGTCACATGACAAGAAGGAAAGAAAAATACGCACATACATTATGATCATTGCAATGTAAAAATGTTGGTTACAATTTTATAGATAGATACAAACAAAGGTTTGAGTCCAAAGAATAGCATTCAAAGTCGATAAAATCATCATCGCCATTGCTAGGTACATTTTCAAACTTGCAAGTTTGTCGCATAAGAAAATTTTATAAACAGTTACGTTTGAACTCTGACTGACCAATACAAAATGTTGTACATACAAATACATAGGAATATTGTAATTTTTAATACGAGACGAGACTTTTAATTTGAAGATGGTTGGTTTGAATAAATAAAGAAAGTATAATACAATCAGCCTTCGTGTTTGGACATTTGAAAGATCTTCGTGTTGGCCATTTTACACAATGGTTTCGGCGACGGCAGCTCCGCCTCCGCATGCAATGCATTCATAAGCCCAAAAAACGTTACTAAATATTAATGAAAGTACAACCTACACGGACCAAAATTCGCCTACTCAAATTTAATACGAAGCTTTCTTGTTATTATCTGCAGTCTGCATCGCAAGATACGCTTATAATAACTGAGAGCTTGTTTCTGCGACAAAACTTTGGTAATTTTACATGAAATGTCTTTAACCAGAGTTTTCTTAGTGAACCACTGCAAAAACTGAGGACGCGAGGCAAACTCAAAAGAAAAGCAAGTGACACATATACCAAGAAGAATGATAAATATCATTTCTGTGTTTCGTAATGAACCGAGATTCATAGGTAGATATTCCAGAGCTTTTGGCTTAGCCGCCATATACAGAGCCTTACCGCGTGGACCAAATGGCAGTAAAGCATTTATCAAATCAGATTCTTTGTCAAAGTAGTAACCGTGTCCGGACTCGGCCCATGCTGAAATAAGTGGTTGTGCAAGTTTCCTAAAGTAGTTCTTCCATGTCATCCATGGTGCTTCACTTTTAATGAGTTCAAACGTCGGAGAGCTCCAGAATAAAGAAGAAGACGTATAGGCTACCTTAACCGCTGGAATTATAAATGCAGGATCCAGAAATGTCAACCTGCTTGAATCATAAATTCCGCGGCTATGGTCAGAACAAATGTAAGGCAGATTAGGATTCCCTGTCGTAAAATTCGCATGTGCATGTGGACAAAAATTTGCTCCGACGTTGCCAATTATGTGTGTCAGCAGTTTCTGATGTTCATTACAATGGTTTGGTGTTGCCTCACTGCACTTATTACTGGTTGAGTAGATAAGATTAGCTTGGAACAGTTCCACTAAAACAGACACGTATTTTCCAAAATACATGGATGCCATACTAACTACCGGTGAGTTACTTGTGCCCAAATCTACAAAATCTTCTGGGTAACTGGGCGGTTCCAGAATGGAGAGTTGAGCAGCCATTTCTCCTCCGTATAGGATGGTTAAACAGAAACAAAAATATGACCAGCCAAGTAACAACATCCGTGTAGCCACAGTGTAGTTCCCCGCATGGAAATGGTCCGTAAGAGGACCTGCAAGTATCAGCAAGAAGCTCAAGCGCCTGTTATTCTGCGAGGAATAAGTTAGTGCTACAAGAAGGGCTAAAGAGCACAACGCCAACATCCACCAAACGCTTGACTTAAACGGTAACAAAACACTTGACCAGCCGTGTCCTCTTAGAAACCTCCTAGGAAATACGGTAAGCAGCTTGAGTCCAGTCACCTTCGCTCCATAGGGTAATATAGAGAGTCGTGGGGACAAGTCACCCGTCAGCATTCGAAATAATTTTGGTAATCCAGAAGCAGGCCCCCGCCAGATAATAGCCGCGTCATCCAAGTCCTTATATCTACGTGTAACCTTTACGGTCATGTTGTATGTTTCATGAAAGAATTGTGGTAAAAAGCGAGCGTCATTGATAAGTATTTTTGGGACGAAATAATCGTGAGCTATAATGGGTAGTCCGTGATGATTTCTATGTAAGTTTAGCCACTTTTTGACAATCAAACTTGAGCTTATTGTAGGAGATCCAATATATTTTATAGAAGGCAAGTTCAAGGATGGGTGACTGCAAAACAAACATATAATACCGACTCTAGGAGCCTCGAACGTACGGTTTTCAATGTAGATTCTGATATCCATAAATCTCTTTGTAAATTGGTCTGTTGCGAAGTGCTTTCTCCACGGTAGATTGTTTCCACTGTTGTCCCAGAAAATGATGAAGGTGGGATTTTCATGTCGCAAGTCATAATCAACAAAGTGATAGCCCACAGCTGCGGCGAGTTCCAGTTCGTTTTCAATGAAGTACAAATGAGCAACACAGGTTGTATGAGTTTTAAGGATCCATTGTGGTTTTCCATAGTGTTTGTGATTATATTTTTTATAATAATGCGTAACTGTTTCCAAGTGACCGGAAAAGTTGTACCTGTCCACAAGAAACGAATGCAGTTGTTCTTGTCCATTGGAGGAAAACCATAACGACTTCTCCTGACTATGACTTTGTATGATTCGAATCGTGCAACCAGAAAGAGCAGTTTTCATGAAAAGATTGTCCTGAACTCCCAATTCTCTAACTGTATTACCGTGGCAAATATGCAGCAGAAATCCAAGGACGACGAATAAAAGCATTGTCGCAATCGCTTTCAAACAGCTCCTTTCTTCTGTACTGAATAAATTTTCTATCCCAGCCAACGAACTCTAAAAACTCGAAAACATAATTAAGTAAATGAGTGACAAAAAAGGAAATATTCTCGGCTCCACGTCGACAAACAGACTTAATTAGCTTTGTGTTAATGCCTTTGTCTGGGTCGATGGCTGGATGGCTCCATGATTTAAATGAGGTTCCATGCGCTATATAGCCACTAAATGTACTTTCCAGTTGAGGGAATATGTTCTTACCTGGCAACTCGTTTGAACATGAATGTGTACCTGAAATCTATTTGCTTCATAGCGTATTACTATTTATTAGGAGTTCAAGAAAGTTCACGAAAAGCATGAAAAAACCAATCGATTCTTGTATATTTGGGAATACCATCCTACATATGATAATGTGAGGTATAATGCTTAATTGATAATGGTACAATATCTTTGAAAGATGAGTTCCGATGAGACATTTTTTACTTGTTGAAGAAGATTGAACATTTAATTTTGACAAAGCAAGTTCAGACTGCAGCTAAATTGTGTGTACCACTCAATACATTTTACTCATACAATTAAGGGGTCAGCATCTGGGAAAGTTTATGCAGGTTATTTCCCAAAGAACTGTAGCAAAGAATAAGATTATTGGAACAACCAAAACAGTGGTTTGGATACATAAAAAGAGAAGGGGGATTGCATTGGTTAAATTAAATAACATTTAGAATATGTATATATTTGGTACGAGGCAAAGAATAAAATACTTTCCCAGTTTCCTATTTTCCGTCTTGCATGTGTCTTACCGGATTTTAAAGCTGACTTTTCAAATGCTGAATGGAGAACATAACCAAAGAGAATTTTGGTCCCAATCACTCTGATCTTCCCTTAGGTTCTTTGAAATTCAAATATGTGTTGAATTTCAATTAAATCCGAATCGTTTGCTTTTCATTTCTAAGTAGAAACTGAAAATCGCCAATATTTCGCAATCAATCACGACAGTTAATAGTGGCGCCTATATAAACACGTTTTATATCAGGCGAAAACTTTTCATGCAATGAATACGCTCGATTACTCCATACTCGATTGGTTGTGCAGTCCTGATTCTTGGATGTTTCGGATAGTTTCACCAATCCACTCTCGGTTACTTGTGTAAATTAACCAAAACAATGGAATTTGTCCAACTGTTTCTCGTACCATGTTGCAGTCATATTTAAGGTTAAGACCGGAGTCCTTCAAATATTTATCTTATAAACTTTTTAAACGAATATTGCTGTATGAAATGTCTGGCCCTCGTATATTCTTTTCTAGCAATTTAGTGAACACAAAATCATCCTTTTGTTCAAATAAGTTGACATTGCTTACGAAATTGAACGCTTTATCAAATAAGTATTCGATTCCACGAATTCTGAAATCAGTTCGCATAGTTTCTGGTCCATTCTCCGCTTCCTGTACTAACAATATCTTATAGCCGTCCATATAATAATGTCCTTCAGTGTACTGTACAGATGAGGGGGTTTTCCAGCAATCATGACGCTTAGCAACGAGTTTCCATACAAAACACCCACAACGAATCCTATGCAAACACATGGAAGGCTCTTTCCTTGACCCGCAAAATAACTGACAGCATCACATATTGAATGCAAAACTTTTACTAAACTGAATTTCTTTCGACTACTCCACATGCACCATGCAGCTAAAAATGTGGTGAGAAGCAGCCATAAGCTGTCTTTGAATGGGTGAAACCAAAATTTGAGATTCACATTACGTCTTCCATTCAATCTTTGATTGCAATAGAGATATGTCAAGGAGTCGACTGAGTGTATTGTGAATCCTGTTTTCAAGTGAATGCTTAAATCTGCATATTGTAGAAAATGACACGAACCGTAAATAAACTGTTCCGTTTTGTCAAAGCTGAATCTTCCCTGTTTGTAGGACGGTGTCATATTCATGGTCATGTTGTGAACGCTTGAAACTATTACTAGTGACATTATATCCGATGAACAAACCATCACTTCAGGTTGTCTAGCTCGCAATAAAATAGGGCAAAGTTTTAGCAGCAAGTGATAATTTGTCACAGTAAATCGGTTAAAAAATAGAACATTGATGTTTGTATCGATTGTTTTAAAGGAAAGTTTCCTATGTAGACAGCTTGTGGATTTCGTAAATGTCTCTCAATAGCTAGAATATTCATCTTAAAGTCAACGTCACAGTAGTCGTTGCATTCCAGCTGAGTTGTCACATTTTTTGTCGGAAACTCCTCTGTATAGAATAGGGTGAACATCAAAACTGGTAAATTGGTTTCGACAAGATAACGAGTTCGTTTTGAAAATCCTAAAAATACTTGAAGAAGTACGAATATGTTCCGTGGCGACATTGCCAAGCGTATCCCGTCAAATTGCCGACTGCAAAAATGCCGAGTGCAATTATGCCGACTGCAATAATGCCGACTGCAAAAATGCCGAATTGCAAAAATGCCGAATGCAAAAATGCCGAATTGCAAT
>JAAXOA010002285.1:0-13535 GCA_036561885.1 Salina celebensis | reverse complement strand
ATAGGTCGCATGTAATGCCAAAGTTCACCATAGAACAGTTATCACCTGCCAGGTACCTTCACGATTGACATCGTCAACCCAAACATATGTCATTGAGCTGCCCAACTGGAGCCCGTTCCAATGATATGTCACAGTCAAACGTCATGTCAAAACACATGTGACGAATGTTAGGCCCTGACTGGAACCTTAAAAGTAGACGTAGGCACCTGAAAAACAATAGGGATCTTCCTCATTGGTTAAGGCATGGACCTACCAAATTTGGTTAAAATCGGTCAAACAGTATGGCCTGTAGAGCGCGTGCGGACAGACGGACAGACAAAGCCATCGATCTCATGACTTGCTGAACACAGTTCAGCTTCGTAATACGGAAATACGTCCAGGAAACAAACAAGAACTGATTTATAAGTGGTTTTGTCACTCAAAACAACGATTGAGAGAAAGATGGAGAAAGATTTTTTTTACGTCCGCTTCCGGTATCGCCTGCTGTGTCGGTCATTAGGCGGAGAAAACTTCAAATGTTGACATGACAAAATCCTTAATTTATATTTTTTAGCATTTTTATAAATTACACTACGCGTAATGCTGAGCAGGCAATAATTGCATTATCCACCGGGCCATAAAAAGATTTTTTACGGTTGCCGATTTTTTTATCCCCAAATTTGACAAACATTCTTGTCTACTCTCTGATTGTATGATTTTCCCTTTGAAAAATATTTGGAGTTGATGATAATTTCAGCGAGAAAAGGAAGAGAAGTAAATTTTCTAAGATTTTACCAAATACCAAGGGAAGAAGACAGAGAAAGTTTAATTAAACGGAACTGTTTCACAATAGTCCAATTATCGGATTGCTTTTCAAGTTGTCTTCATCAAACACAAGAGAAAATCTCTGGGGCACTGTAAAAGACTCTTTTTTGAGGTTATCTATAGTGTACGTCACGTGGATTTAAAGCTGGGTTAGAATGGGGCTCAATCCAATACCCCTAGTTTTTCGGTCCACCCACAAATAGCCAATCATTCAATCTACGTGACGTGCTTTATGGACGACCCCATTCGACCAAGAAACGATTAGCGGGAAAATAACATGTTGAATGGAGTAAAAATACACTGATTATCCACAGTAAACCGATTAATCTGGTAGGGGTCATCCACAAATTTCTGTTGATGATTTGTAGGGGTAGGATATGAGACTATTTTGTTTTGTTGGGGTAATTCGAGGCGTTAAAAACACTGCGTATCAAGTCAAGTCGTGTTTATTCTGAACCAAACAGGAATGAGGTTTCATGAATAAATGACAGCGTTACTTGTATTTCGAATCTGGTCCCTTTTTGTAGAAAGTCAGTGAAAGTGCAGTTGTAACTGGACATATTTTTATCCTTTACGAGTCATGTAATATGGGCCATTATCGCATCTGAATCCCGTTTGCATCTAAATCGCAGAATAAAACAGTCGGGTTACAAGAGATTTAATTAAGCGTTGAAGGCTGTATTTCGGTAGTAGTTTAAATCGCTAAATTAAGCCTTTCCAAGACGAAAAGGTCTAAATTCAGCAATTTTGGCTACAGACAAAGGTCAATTTGAAGAGGCATCCTGAAATTTTTAACTCTGTACTAGATGACACGATGAAAAGTTTCTAAATTTAATTTAATCCTCTTTGCATTTTTTGTCTCAAATGTTTGCTAAGCAGAATCACTGACTGTTAAAACTACTTCTTCGAAATAATTGTTATGTTACAAATCCAAATTTTGGCGATTTTCAGATTTCTCAACCACGGAAATGTAGTCTATACAGCCTAAATCTAGCATATTGTCCCCTGACCGTTAAAAAGCTGATCACCGAGGAACGTCCAAGGGAAACTTTTTCTGATCAATTACACAAAACATATTCCATCTATCATCAAATCTCATACCAATGCCAGCAATTGCAGTTTTAGCTTTCAAAATTGCAAGTAATTCGTTGAAAATTCAAAAATGATTTTTATTCCAGCATTAATCTGAAAAAAGTTGAAGAACGTTGTGTATCCTGGAAAGATCTCAAATCTCTGTAATTTATGGACAGCCCCAAAAAAATCTGGTACTAAACGTTGAGCAATGTAGCCATAATTTTTTTTGGTAATCTATTCTCTTCCGTATTTTTTTTACACAAAGAGAAAGTGAATTATGTACTGGATGATGACTGGAGAAAGCCAAGTAATAAAAAGTGCTTAGGCAGCTGGTTGCATATTATCTTTGGGAGATCTTTAAGCAACTATTTTTTCTCTAATTCTGCAAGGGATCAGATAAAGAAATAAAATGTCTGTCTTTAAAATTCCTTTGTTTGCTTGTAGTGGCTGTTACTTACAAGTAAAGTAGCATTAAAGTACCATCCAGACTAGTAATCATACGTCCAAAGACAAGGTTGAATACGAATACTTGGTGGATGCCTTTAGCAAACTTGGAATGAGTTTGAGTAGCTGAGTTTTCTCTCTGAAGCTGACATCTGAAAGAACGGACAAATGGCATGCCTACCATTTATGCTAGAAATGCACACAAATTCATTTGTTTCGAATTAGGGAGGACTGTGATTTGAGAAGTTACATGATTAAACATCCAATTATAGCCTCATTTCACTTTGCGCTTTTGTTCAAATGCTTTTTTTGTACCAATACGTATATTTCACAAATGCGCTTTCTGACTTTTGCGCCAACCGCCTCTCACCCTTGCAGCCTTTAAAAAAATAATTACCGATCCTACCTCGAGGTTGCTTTACTTGTTAGTCCTATCCTGAGTCCCATCCTAATACACCATGTTCTTTTAATTTCTTGGTAATTGTTCACGTTTCTAGTATTCATCACACACACAACAAAATTCTCACATTTTCCAAACAATTTTACACCCAAACAAAAAAAGTCTTCGTTTGCAGACAATTATTACTCTATTGTTTTTGCCAAGATTTTGCACGTGAATGGCCTGTCCTTATCCACCTAAAAAGCCCCAATGACCTTTCAAAACTTGTTGAAAAAAACAAATATTTTTTGCACATTTCACCCCGTGTAAATACTTTTTTTTGGCAGTTGATGCGTGCATACAATTTGGCAAGAAGAAAAAAAAACGTGTGGAGATAATTCTGCCCTGAATTCTTTTTTGGCACTGGTTTGGAATTGATCTTGTTTTAATTTGACGCCACTCACGACAACTCAACTCAAATGTTTTGACGTTCTCTGACAATATGAAAGAATATCTAGAAACTTCGTCCCTGAATAATGGGAGCGTTCATGGAGTACGTTACGAGTTGAATGGGCTGCATTAATTATTCTTGTTGTGATTTACTGTATGAATGGCCTGTAACAGCTAGAAAATTATGTTAAAATGTTGCACATTGTTTATAGCCAGTCCATTGATTATGACGGCGCGGCGGGCCAATGGGTCTGAGAATGGTGCATCTTAAAAGAACACAGACTTTTAATGTTAATGAGTTAATGGTGACATTGCAATGGACACTGAGACGGTGATGAGACGAGTAAGATGACCTTAGCAGATGCGACACCAAACAATCAGTCAGGGATCACAGCCTACAAATATGCGTATTAGACTAAATTGAGACTTGATTGTTTTACCATAAATAATTGTAAGTTGGTTATAAAATGGGACACATTTTTCTTAAAATTCATATTTTCTTTTTTCTTTGGCTTTTGGTCAACATGAGAGTGAAATCGGATTTGAATTTGTTTCCAGTATTGTTTTCGGGCCGCCAATGTACCACTACAACCGGAGTTGTGTCCAAAATGAGATGGTCATCCCATCTCTATCTCCTCTTTCATCGTACGAGTGGAGTAATCTTGATATCAGGTCTTATCATCTTGCAAGTCAACAAATGATCTGTTGACATGAAACTATAAGAGAAATCTGCAAATTATGCTTAATTTAGTTTAAAAAATACCGTACTAGCCCGTTATTATGTAATTTTGTTAAAATTCTACTACTTATCTTTCCATCTTATCTTTCATCATAGCGAAAAACCAGGCATCGACCATTATTATCTTTGGCACTACATCTCTGACTACAGCATAGGTTTTAAATGAAGGTCTAAATTTAGTCTGTGACCCATGACTGGATACTGTTTCTCTTTTAGGTGCTTCTTTTCCTCGATTGACTTTTATAGTCACATCGTCCAACATTATTCCAGCCTCTGTGAGGCATTAAGATCCTCTACAACAAAGACAAACGTCCTTTTTCACATTTAAAACTGTACAGCTTCCAGATTTCAAAGAAAACATTGTGTTGATATACAACACTAAATGTATCCTGTTTAACATGTTATTGTATTTTTTTGACAAACATAGTGATGTAAGACCCAGTCACGTAGTATTTTCCTCGTGATGTTTCATCACCATTCTAATTATCGTTGAAAAAAAAATCTTGGAGCTGCTGCGTGGTTAAATACCAAAAACTGTATGGGGTGGCTGGGTAGTTTTTTTTGCTTGTGAATGGTAATATGGGGTCATACATAAATCGGGTTATGAAAAAAAAAATTGGTTTCATTTTCATTGGAATTATTTGCGTAACATGATTTATGTACGAGCCCCATCAATAAAATTAAGCAATCCGTATTTGTAAACCATTTCCATGATAAAGTTTCAGTTGTCTTTAAACTTTGAAAAGAAAAAAACAAACAATTTTAAATTTGGCGTGACGTCATTTGTGTACGACCCCAAAGCATACATAGAATACTATCACAGTCAAAGTGAAAAAAAGGATGGAGAGCAAGAAAGGGGCTGCAATGGAAAAAAGATTGGAGAAGAGCGACGGGTATAAAGCATAGAGTTCTGCCAAGAGCAAGAGTCACAGTTTTACTTTCACCGTCATCACCACCACAATCAAAGAGCAGACTGGAGAAAGTCGAAAGCGTTTCAGATCACCCTCATTCGGCCAGAACTCTCAGAGTGCAAAATTGTTCGAGTCAAGAATTTTAAAGTAAAACGGTGAAATTAAAACAAAGTACTGAATAAGTTGTACGATAATTTTTTTGTAAAGAACACTTACAAGTAAACGTCTCGAGTTTTTTGTACATTTTTTTGAAGGACTCTTCCCCGTAAAGAAATCTTAAAAGACAAGGTAAGTTTGACGTATTTTAATATATTAATTGGTCTTTCCGTCGGACTATATTCCGTTTGCAACTTACAAGGAATGGTCTACGTTTGCACAAAGTAAACACACTCAAACCAAATAGTTTTCTCCTTTTTTCATATTTTTCTTTAAAAGAAGGGTTTTTTGCCACTGAAAGCGCGTTCCTAGTCCCAACACATCTGGCATATTGTAACCGTCCCTTGTAAGGATTTAAAGAATGATACTCTTTTAACATCTCCCAGGAGGAGACTCATTGTGTTTATTCAAAACTACCGAATTTTCTCCATAATCTCCTTGTAAGTAATCATGAGTCTTTTGTAGACACTAAAAACGAGCTTAACTTTCTCCCTCAAAAAACACCACTTAGAAAATCTCTCAATTTTCTTGACAAATTGCCAGCATGAGAAACTCCCTTGGTGTAAATCTCTCCCCAGGAGTGACCAGATTTGTTATCAGTCACTTTCACACTTTCCCCAATGCGAAAACTCTGTCATTTTATTTTTCACGTGCACCTACGCGATATAAATGACCCCCGACAAAAAATTCCAGCGTGGGTTGTCTATCAATTATGGGGCTATCCACAAATCACGTCAGCAAATAACTAAAACAAATTTTCCCCCGAACTTCATCAAAAGTTATTTTCAACTCCCACCTATAAACAGTCCCCCTTTGTTTTGTGTGACGTAATTCATGAACAGCCCCTTTCTATTGCAAATCAGTAAAGCAATAACAATTTTGTGTGTTATCGCAAATATTCTTGTTTTATTGCTTTCTCCATTACATAGTTAACACCTCAATTGTCGCTGATCGATTTTGTGCGATAAACAAAAACCCAGTCATTTCCAAGTCGATAGCAATGAAATCAAATTGCATTGTTATTGTTTCCCAGGATCATGTTGCCTCATTAGTCCACACTATTTTTTGCTGTATATTCGCAGCACAACAAGTGGGAGAAAGTTTTTCTAAGAGAAACTTGTCTTTTCTCTGTTCGTATAATTATAACCGCTTTTTTTATCTTTCTCATGAAAACTGATACTGGATTCCGCTTAAATGCCTCTAAAATATCCTTGGGGGCTGTTCACATTGTGCGTCACATGAAAATAATGAATCATTTACAAACAAAATTTCAACCAGCAATACAATTTTTTTTGCATAGCTTACAGCGTGCATGACCCCTCGAAACACAATGTGGGCTGAAAATTTGTTGGCAACGTTAAAATATCACGTGGTACTTGCTATAATAGCTACGACTGTAGGCGGGCCATAAATGTCTTAATAGTTCCGGTGTCATGTGCATATTTAACTACCAGATGGTAACCAACTTTAATTCTTTTGTGTATTATGCACTATGCATCCACTCTTCGTCCCTAAATTAACAACTTTTTCGTAGAAATTTTTTTTCGCGATAAAATATTCATCCTGTAATAAAAAAGGACAGTATTCATTCTCTTTTTGCAAATAAAAAAAATCTTGTTTCATCTGTTACTCAATGCAATGCATTGGTTTTTTGCCAAAAATCCAGAAAGTTTTTTAGTTTCTTCAACTTTTCAAAAAAATATGAGGAAAAAACCATTTTGCTGGAGAATAAAGTAAGAATTTTTAGGACTTGACAGTACAAACAAAACACATATTTATGTGCAATTAGGTAAGGGATGATCCATAAATTACTTAACAGCTGTTAACTTACTAAATGACTGATATTTACACTGTGATGCACACCGTTTTTCGGTTGATATAAAACCATTATCAGTAAAACATTGCAAATCATATAATTAGCCACTGTCAATTGTCATCAGATGGAAAATTTTGTTTCAGATATCTTAAAATATTAGGAACCTCTTCCCCCCGGGGATAACATATGGGGGAGGTTTTTCATTCGAAGCTAAGTCCTTGACAGGTTTCGTTTACCATAAAAAAATTATCTTGACTTTTGTTGTACGTTGGAGCACATGCAGGTGGAAGCTGGAAAGGCTTCGTCTACATTTCTCGTGTTAAATAGGGTTCTATATTTCACCGCCCTAAGGTCTTATTTCATATTTTTAGGTTTAATTTTAACTCTAACGAAAGTTATCGAACCTCCAAAGGAACAAACATTTACAATTTAATAATGTTAACCGCCATATAACGATGGGGAAATAAACGTGACATACTTTATGGACGATCTCTTAACTCGTAAAGGGGGAAATTGTTGAAAATATGACATGTCTGGGATAAGGGAAGAGAGGAAATCTAATTGAATATTTTGTAGAGGTGCCGCAAAGGAGCTGTTGACTTTTCGCATTCCGCAACAATTTATCAACAAGAGGATTTTGCGGGAATAAAATATAGAAGTAAAAACATATACAGTCATGGGTTACAGCGTCACAAAAAGAAAACAAAAAAGGATTACAGGTTTATGAGCTGTAGCTTAGGTAAAGTCTTCCAGAGTATGAGCAGTGGCGTCATGCTCTCTTTTCAATTCGGAAAATTGAAACTCATTCGGAGTAAGTATTAGAAGGAAAAAAAATAGGTACAGTCAGGGGACAGGATGCAAAAATAAAATATAGACTTTCAGCCAAGGTGTGCATGTGTAAAACCTCGAGGCAGCAAAAAACTATGGATGGTTTATACCTGGAAAAAATGATAAAAACCAAGATTTTTTTTCACATGAAACAAAACTATCTGTTAAGCAATTAAGGTATTGATATGAGTTTTACAAACTTATTCGGGACCTAATGACATACATTGCAGCCCTAAGTTTAGCCCCAATTTTTATATAAAGGTTTAACCTAATTTTGAACTTTTACTGCAAATTTATTGCGAAATAAAGTAACTTTCACCGCACATGATTCAATAATTAAGGGCCACCGTTGAATTATAATTTATTTTGATATATGCTTCATTTGGCCATTTGGCCTCTTACATTTTATTATGGATTTTGATTGGTGAAAATTATATGGAATTGAAAGGAAAAACGTTGATGTCCTCAGCCAGTACATAATTTTTGCCACTTCTCCTGTTGTTTTGTAGCCTGGAGTGATCTCTGGCCACTGACACTCACGAGCCTGAAAATAATTCTATTATTCCATTACATATAGCTAATGATTATCCGCCACTTTGCAGCTAAAACAGGATAAAATAAAATTCTACTAATATCAAAATCAGTTTAGCTCTAAGTAGATTCGGAGGCGCGAAAAGTAGCCTTAGCAAACTAAAAATTCGTCTGGACCTCAGGTTTCAATCCTGATGTACTCGGGCATAATGTGATTAATATATTGCTCAAGTGACAGTTTTCTACCTTGTTAGCTGCCACAACTTTCACTCAGCTTTCTCCGGAAGGGAACACAAAGAAAGAAAAAAAAATGCGTATTTGATGAAAGGCAGAATACAATGACTGTGTAGACGAACAACAGGTAAATAAGTGTTTACATGGAAAATTTTCGTTGTTAGATAGAAGGCGTAGTCAGCAACGGAAAACACGCATTGGCATTAAAATACGGTATTTTGCGAAATATCCGGGAAAAAGTGCACCTGATGCTTTTATACAAAATATTCGCACTAATTAGCTAAATTTTGGTGTATCGAACGGTTGTTTTTTTTGTGACAAGGTTGTCACACAGTTTTTTTTGTCGTAAAATACCTAATTGTAAACTGTCCTGGTATTTTTGACCTACGAAGTATATTAAAAATTCTACACAGCCTCTTTTAGTAGCCAGCTCCATATTATCTAATTATAGCCCTGCTATCATTATGACCTGGCCAGTGATTGGGTATTTTACGGTAGCAAAAAATTGGGGAACGAAGCCTTCCCAATATTAACTCAAACAAAAGACAAGAGAAAAGTTTGTGCCTGGAACATTGCCTTTTTTAATCAAGTCCACTCGTGGCTTGTTTAGGGGACGGAAAAATATGAAATTAAATTGAAAATGTGTGTCTTTGTTAGATACGTTATCTTCCTTATTAATCGGATAATTTAGTGATAGTTAAATGGGCATTGGATGTTGACATTTTCCAGAGTTTTGCCAGTTTAGATGTTAACCAGAGATAAAAAAAATATGTAATTCAGAGGCCCACCATAGCACAACTATTGCGTAGTATGTAGTATTCCTTGTTAGTTCAATGTTGGCTTGGTGAAAATCCCAGTGAAAGTTTTACGTTAAATACAATAAAAACAGCAAGAAAACGAAAAAATTTGCAGATTTTTCTCAATTTGGGGCTAAATTAAGCCGAAAAAACGAGTCAAAATCGTTCCCGACTGGGCCATACACGCAGGTATTAACTTCTAGCTTTGAAAAACCTACTGTTTACTTTCAATATTGTACAAATAATATCCTGTTTTGGGGATAATCGATAAAGTACATAGCGTAAATTTGCGTATTATTTGTAAACTTACGGAAAAATGAGGTTATGGAAGTAAGGCTCCATGACACGACACATTTCCAATACGTAACGTACTTTGTGGAAGACCCCTTTGGGCATCTTGAAGCCAAAACATGAACGATTAACTCGGTGCAAAGCGTTAATGTTCCGCTGTGAATTTTCACTATGAAAAGGGAAAACTTTTATAAACATTCTGGTCCAAACAGCGAAGCAATTTCTCTTTATAAAAAATTTGCAGTACAACTACGGCACCCAAGGGACTCACTAGCAACTTAATACTTAGGGGGCATCCACAAATTACGTGACGAAAAACGAAAATACCAGCTACCAAAAAATATGTCACAGTAATTTTGATTTGTTTGATGGAAACGTGCTAATATGACGACCGTTTGATAGACCGTAATTTGTGGATGGCCCCTTAGAAAATTTTTGGCAAGGCGTGTAAATAAGGAAGCAGGGTGCATCAGTTGGTTTAGAGGTTACCACTTGAGGAAAATAGATCAAAGACAGGGAATAAACAAACTTTTAGAATGTGCATCTGGAGAAAGTTTGTATAAACAAAATTTTATGGATTGATAAGCTTTCACTCCTTTCACGGCACTTCATCAGAAACCAGTTGAGAGAAAAAATTGAGCTTGTTTTTTACACACCTTTTATGTTTTCTTTGTTGAGTGTCTACCAAACAGGATTAGGATACTTCCGGTTTGCAACTTCCGGGGAAAGTGAGAAAGTGAGGATCACGACTTTATTAGACGTTGGAGGAGGCTCTGTTTGAAGTCTATTTATCATCTAGTCTGGCTAATGATAAGAAATGTATGCTTGTTGAATACAAATTGAAGGGGACCGTAAAAATTTTAATTATAGTTCGGATCAAAATACAAAACTATGCAAATTATAGCCGGCATCAAAATTTGATTGAATGTGATAGAATTCCAACTTTAGCCAAATCCAAAATTCTATAAAAATCGAATAATAGCCGGCTAGGAAGCACTTGTAGAACTGGAGAATTTCCATTCATAGCCACTAAGTCACCATTCGAACATGACCTATAAATGGGTATTTTACGGTTTCGAATGATTTGACAGGTGGAGCGTCTCCAAAGTGTAATATATTTTCCTCTCAAAATGTTCAGGGTGATGCCTCATTTTAATATTCGTGTCCAGAAACTGTTGCCCTAGTGACATACCCATAGCAACAAGGTTCATACTGAAATACATGACTCGTCCATAAAGAATGTCACGTAGGTTGAAAGTTGGGTTATTTGTGAACTCCAATCCCATGCCCCATTTTTCGGACAGTTCATAAATTACCAACCTTTCAATCCACGTGACGTGCCTTACAGATCACCCCATATTGAGATTTTATTATGTAACTAGAAAATCGTGGGTGTTTCCAGCCATGTTAAAATTAATATGCGGACGGTTTACTCAGAAGTGAGGTGGTGGGGAAAAAATTAGTAGTGTTGGAGTAATCAGTTTTTGAGGTTTTCCATAGATAATATTAGGATCACGTAGTTCACGTACCCTGTTATCAGATAATTTTGGATCCTTGTGATTAGACATGTTAGTATGCGATTGATGTGTGAGCCAGTTCTTGAAAGATGCTGACGGCCAAATCGATCAGTGTTGGGGTTGGTATCATGACATTTAAAAGCAAAATTTGTTCCCGGTTGACATTCACTGTTCAACTGCAATTGCGAATTATGGACGAATGTTTGGGCAGTGGACGAAATCTGTTTTTACCACTGAACGAAATGAATTTTTGCCAGTTCATCAGTATTTTAGAAAGGCCACTCTTCCTTGCCATGATACAAAATTTTATTGCGAGTTTCCAGAAAACCGAAAAAAAAATTCCGGTAATCGTGTAAAAATTACGTAAGCGACCTGCAGTGGACAAAACAATTTTTTACAGCTGGATTTACAGTATTTAATTTTACTCGTGGAAGAAGTCAGACCGCTGGACAGAAGTAATAGGACCAGCGAATAAAAAATTATTTTGACCTCCAAGCGAAAGTCAATCCTTCGTAACGAGTAGAAGGCATTGAACCATCTCCAGTAATGAGTCTGATTGAGCCAGATGCGTTTGACATATTTCAATCTGTTCTTCTATTCTTCAAAGAGATTGCACAACTCATTTACAAATGTAGCGAAGAAAATTACACACAATTTTGTAAACTGCAAGGTTATCGTATAATTTCTCTTGGGAGACAATGATACGTCTGATTTTCGCGAAAACATTGCTCCTCCTTTCTCTTTGCTCAAACACTTCAATTAGAAGCAAGTTGTGGGAAAAAAGATGTGAAGGACATATGGAAACAATTGACATAAGGGGTCGTTCATAAAGTACGTAGTGCGGATAAAGACACTCCCATACCCTTATTTTTCGGTCTGGTCACAAGTAACCATACCTTCCAATCCACGTGACATCCTTTGTGGACGACTCATAACGCAAAATAGGCTTTGCAAGAGGATATTTACATTGAAATGGCGTGGAAAACTTGCGGAATGGCGCAATTATAAAGATGTTATGGCAGAAAGTCGACAAGACAATTTCTAATGTGCAATCGGCTACATGTACAGTGCGAGTCAAGCATTTCCCCGCCTTTTAAACGGGAATCTATTTGATATATGCACGCTTGGGGGAAATACATATTACTCTTACTGTACAGCCTGTATCAAAATCTGCGTATTTTTTGCACTCATTAACTTGGCGTCTACTCTAAGATTTTCCGATGTGCACAAATGCCTCTTTAAGGGCTCATCCATGAAGTACGTCGCAGGAAAGAATTAATGCAGTATTTGTTTGTTAAAATTGCAGATGCATAAAGGAGCAATATGGACGTTGACTGGGTGTCTGGTCACTCTTATCGTAATTCTCCAGTCTACCTACGCCATCCCATTTTACCCATCCGTCTACTCAAATTCAAGGTGAGCATTTTTTTTATAATCGAAACTAAAATCCATCCCATTCTCGCATTTTCACATTCAAATCTTCTTCGGAATTAAAAACTTTGTTGCCAAATAATTTCGTTGACTTACGACCGAGGCAAGATAGCATTTCATCTTTATAAGTAATTAAAAGGGACAGTTTTTCTAGACTTGTAACCATTTCCAGGTATTTTTACGTGCCAATGAAACAAAATGTGAATTGATGCAGGCTATAAAAACAATAAGGCTATAATTGCTATGGATGTTGTAAGGTTTAATACGGTATTCATTTTTACCGTTTTGGTAGAGACTTACCATGAAAGTTACCAAGAAAGGAGCTTTTAGGGAATACAAAAAATATAAAATAGACGCGTTTCTCTGCGCTGAAGGCTCCATTTGATTTGATATAGGTGCGTCGATTTTATGTAAACAAAATAAATATATGTTTTACTACGTTTTTCCGCTGTATACTTGACACATATTGATTCAAGTTTTGTAGTTTCAAACGTTGACGTTATTTCGAAGATCTAAACAAACCATGAAATATGAATTATTCTCGCATAATTGTAGCTAAAAACAATCTTATAGGAAAATAGCTCCATTAAATTTTAATTCGTATTAATATTAAAAAATATTTGAAGACCAAGTGTTACATAAAATGGTCCCCGTTTATCTTAACAATTAAATTCTGTTTTATGCGTAGTATAGTTTTAGTACAGTAATCGTGACAGGGTTAGGAGGTATTTTACGATTATTGCCAATTTCCTGGATGTTTCAATTACCCCAAAGATAGTTTACTTGTAAGTCATATTACATACTTGACTGATAATTGACTGAATGATTCGAGTGGTCTTCTTGTGAGTCTTTGTTGTAAGGATGCATCACCTCTACCGTAAAAGTTTGGAAATATTAACTTATAGGATTTTAGTCAAGCGTTAATGGAAATTAGACTCTAAATCGTTTAATAGGCTTTGGAATAATGATGTGATTTTTTTTCAAATTTCCCCACGTTGAATTTGTTTTGTCATTTTGCAGATACAAAGATTCATTAATTGAAGTAGAAGACCCAGAAGCTGTACTAGAAGTGTTGGCGAAGCTTGGACAGAGTATTTTACGCGCTCAACATGACGGATCCAAGTAAGATTTTT
>JAAXOA010002284.1:0-13536 GCA_036561885.1 Salina celebensis | reverse complement strand
GCTTTTGTGGATGTAATGGATAGCATTTTAGGCAAATGGGACGGCTCTGTAAATCTATACAGTAAGTTATATAATTTTGGGCAATATGAGATACAATACATACGGGCATATTGACATACACTTCAACTATTTTTGAAGTGTTCCATGGAGGTACCAATTTTGGCTTTATGGCTGGAGCAAACGCAAAAAATGAAGCTCCACAGTATGACCCTGATGTTACATCTTACGGTAAAGAAATTACTGCACTCACACAATTTCAATTAGAAATATTTGGCAATGACAATTGACGATGAGGTCCTTTTCACGCATTTTCCCAGACTACGATGCACCGCTCTCTGAAGCAGGGGATTACACTACCAAATACATGCTGGGAAAAACGCTAATAAAATTGTATCAAGAGCCTCGAATAAAAGATACAGAAATGATACCAGAGACGACAAAACTTGCATATCCAACTTTGAGAGTTCAAGAATACTTGACTTATGATGATATCATCAGCCAGGTTCCAAACTCGCATAAAGTAAAGTCAAACACGCCTTTGTCAATGGAGAATCTTCCGATCAACGACGGAAATGGCCAAAGTTACGGATATATTGTGTATCGAACTTTTCCAGATTACGATGCACCGCTCTCTGAAGCAGGGGATTACACTACCAAATACATGCTGGGAAAAACGCTAATAAAATTGTATCAAGAGCCTCGAATAAAAGATACAGAAATGATTCCAGAGACGACAAAAGTTGCATATCCAACTTTAAGAGTGCAAGAGTACTTGACTTATGATGATATCATCAGCCAGGTTCCAAACTCGCATAAAATTAAGTCAAACACGCCTTTGTCAATGGAGAATCTTCCGATCAACGACGGAAATGGCCAAAGTTACGGATATATTGTGTATCGAACTGTTGCCGACATTTCCAACGGGACCTTCTTTGAAGTACGTCTGATTGGATTCTTAAAGATGTTTTAGTACTTGTTTAACTGTAATGCTCAACCAGAGACTTATTTTTATTTTGTTCCTAGGCGGGACCAGTAAAAGATTTTGGAATGATACTGATAGACGGACAGCTCCAACCAACAGGATTCCAAGAGAGTAACTACTGGCTTAATACGTACGTAACGTTCTTGAACTAATAAGCGCAAACTATGCAGTACAAGAGCTTGCATCATGTTTCACTGTTTACTGCTTGCAGAGCCAAGAACTATTCTTTGAGCGTTGGAGTGTCTGGACAGCATAATCTTGACTTGTTTATAGAAAACACTGCTAGAGTAAATTTCGGGAATGATTACCATTTTCTCCAGAAGAAAGGACTAGTGGGAGGCGCGTACAAACTTAATGGACAAAATATAACAGAAATCGAGATAATTCCACTTGAATTCAAGTCAGCATGGGTTAAAAGGTAAAAGTAGTAGCCTATTTCTCATTTGTTTTACTCATAAAACCTATATTTGCATACTGTGTTTTTTTCTTAAGTTTAACAGACTGGAAGCCTGTGCAAAATCAATCACTGATCCAAGGCCCTGTGCTTGTTCAGTCTACATTTTGAGATTGTAGACATTTTAGCAGATACGTTTATAGACATGAGTGCTTGGCACAAAGGAATCGTCTTTGTGAATGGTTTTAATATAGGACGATACTTTAGAGCTGGACCTCAACAAACGCTATTCATCCCAGGTCCATTGCTTAAGAAAGGAGAAAATACGGTATAAATACAAACTGGCAATGTAACTTTTTATGCAACTTTTAGTGAAACACTCTTTTGAATCAATTTAGATAACAATTTTCGAGCAACTTGAGCCATCGAATCAAATAGTATTCAGTACCGAGCACAATTTAGGTCCAGCAGCCAAAGAAGAATGGAAAGTTTGCCGAGTTCGGAAGAGTAAAACTGAATGTTTCGATGAAAAAGATGTCGTAAAGACGGAAAATATGAAGTACAAGTCAAAACACTAATAAAGATATACCCGGTTTATTCGACAATCCATCTTCTAATTGTATTACCCATCGCCCGCTATAAATAATCAACATTCCAGGATTAAACGCATAAAAAACCGTACAATGTACAACTACATTTCGAGACATTAAACTTTAGTACCGTTGCCATTTAGGCTTTAAAGTAATTTGCTTTAGAGAGCATACATTTGGTCAAACTTTGCGCTTAGTTTTTACACGATTTACCATAATTTCTTTGGGATACATAAATATAATATTGTGTATAATGCAATGCATAGATTTTATGGAATTTTACTTCATGCAAGGTAGATTTTTGCGAGGTACATTAGATATCATTATTTTCGACATTCGGTAATATGATACAATCAGAGAGTTGATAATTTTCATCCCCAGTGGGAAATCATCCGCATATCCCCATTATAAAGATCAACTGTATTGCATGAACTGAAAAACTCACTGCAATAGTCACTACTAAATGAATTCTGCTTTTGCATTGATGCAATCATGTACGTAAACGAAAAAATAACAACCAGAGATAATTTATAAATTTTCTGTCTTCTGTATTCCAAACCTTTCTAAAAACTTGTCTGTAGCAGAGAAAGTTGTTTGTTTTCTTCTGCATCTTCTTGTAGTAAAGCTTTCTATTGTAGAAGAATAGATTTATCACAAGACTGACGCTCCCTCGGTAATTTCAACTTAATTTTACTCTAAATACTGTGTGAGGTGAAAATTTAAACTACGATCTAATCAGTTCCACGTATCTGCTGAAGGAAGGTATTTTGGTCTACGCATGACTTACATTTTGCTTTAAATAATTAGAGTACATTTGCCTCGCATGAGCAAGAACTCTGCCTACATTATGCTTTCTTATCATTTTATCAAAGTACATTGCAGTTTCATTATAGTCCATGTGGTTCTTCATGATGTGATCTCTATGCTGGAGGAGTAGGGTTAAACACAAAAACATTAAAAATGGATTTCCCCCACCGAGCGTTTCTGGGCTAGGCATTTTGGTTGGTTGTCTGCTGCTTCCAGTCTGAAATTCAGGCTCCACAGAATTTTCAAAGGATTCACTGAGGCAATGTCCGGAGTCGTGTTCAGACTCGAAACCTTGCGAAGTCCCTTCAATGTCGCTTTTAGAAGTGCTTCCCCCTCTGAATGTGTTTTGAGGGGCAGTTATAAAATCTGCGGAAGTTGTCATTACATCACCGTCTGGAGATTCATCGGGTGAATCCAAAGGATTGAATTCGCACGATGCTTCATGTTCCTCCGAATAATGGATTTGGTTGATGGAAGTTGAAAGTTCACTGTTTTCCCCAACCGTTGCGCGCATTCTGGAACCTTCCCCCTCGGTATATGAGCGACTTACATTTTGGCTCATAAAATCTCCACCATTACTTGTCATGAAAGCTTTAAAAGTTTTTGTTGAGTCGTGGAGACAACTGCGCTCAGTTGGAGTGTTGCCTTCGTCGCTTGCCAAGTCGTCAAGGAAAACTTGGCCGTTTGAGTCAGCGTCTCCATCAGTGTTATGCAAGGAGTCGTAGGTCGAAGATTTGATGGATGCGTTTGCGTCACTTGGAGAAATATCGGGTATAGATGAAAGCGACTTTGGCCTTCCAATGTGATAAAACTCCTTGAGATTTTTTATCATCTTTGGCTTAGGCATGTCTTGGGATGCGTCAGGCGAAAGGATTTCGAACGGGGAGGTACTTAAAACTTCGGTAGAGCTAACTATCTCTGTAGATTCATCCAAGCTGCCAATCAAAAACGAAAATACCATTAGGAAATTTGTCGTTCCCGTTACACGATTATAAGGTAATATTATTATGAAATTATGGATTTTACGTGTGCTTACCTGTAAAACGGTTTGCGGTGTGACACAACGTTTGTTGAGCTAGATGTCGACAAAGTTGACAACGAATTTTCGTCGAGGCTAAGGTTGGTGCTGTTGCCTTTTGACTTTTTATGCGAATATCTTCTCTGTCTAATATCCCTAGCGTTAATAGCAGTGGATGATCGTCTAATAGCGCATACTTTTGAGTAAGAGGATGTTAAAGAAGGGACCGGAATTGGAATTGCGTTGGCATTATGAGTATACTTCACCTGGCAAACAGCAAAGATGACGATAATAGAGTTCAATTTTCATTCAATGAATGGTGTACATCGTATATAATGCGAGATAAACTGACCTCATACAATGGAACATCTTGAGGCTTGTACGGTAAACTCGCCCACATGACTTCCATCATTTTCAAGGCATCCTCAAAGGCGAATTCCCTCTTGAGTTCGAGAAGAAGCCAGCGGTAACAAAATAATAAATCGTCCGCTCCCATGCTTTTTAGATAAAGCCAGAATTGGTGGTCATAATAGGCAAGTCCCTCAGCTAAATGCGAAAACTGAAAAACGAAAATTACACGGTCAATATTTTAGTACCAGTGGTATGTAAACGAAGAGATTAAAGTTTATAGTTTTACCTTTAAAGACATTGCCAGTCCATCAGTACTAAAATTAGGTTTTATCCTATCCATAAGCGAACAGAAACAAATGTACGCTTGCGCTTCGTCCCCCATCGTGTAGAGAAGAGGCGAAGCTAAGTCCGACATTCCTTGACAGTATCCTGTTGTCGGATGGTTTAGCGAATATCTATTATGTTTAAAGTCACACATGTTTTATGTCACATATGTAGATCATAATCATACATCTTTGTATTATCTTTGCTTGTACTTACGTAGTTAAAATATTGAAAAGACTAGCTATATTTTGGTTATCATCCTGCCCCGCAAAAAATTTCAGGTGCCTATCGGTGCGTAGAACGTCTTTCTTCACCATATTGCTCACGCATAACACTTCTTCGCTTATCTATTTCAAAACACCATGAGAAAATTTGAAATAATCGTGAATTACACTTTTGTTTGGAAGTTGCAACAAATTGTGAAGTTTGTACCTCTCCATTTTGAAAGGCTGTTTTCCAAGCGTCTCTGAGATCGAAATAGTCTTTGGATTTATTTCGAATGTAATCCATTCTTTGGTTTCCCGTCAGCCCGTCTGGATACACGTTGAGCAAGTGCTTCCAAACAACTTTCCTAAGGCTAGGTTCAATCCCTCCGTGGTAACATGCGAATCGGAGTTCCCTCGGTTTGCACAATGTGCCTCCATTATCCAAGTAATTTCTAAACTCGACATCGCTGAGTGGTGGTCTTGAAGTGACAACGGAGAGATCGTCATACAAATTCTTCGCTTTCTGGACAAGTTTTTCCATCTGAAATTAAGCACAATGAAAATTAATGAATTTGGTACAGAGATATCGCTGAGTGGTGGTCTTGAAGTGACAACGGAGAGATCGTCATACAAATTCTTCGCTTTCTGGACAAGTTTTTCCATCTGAAATTAAGCACAATGAAAATTAATGAATTTTGAACAAACGTTTATAGAAACAAATAAAATGTGGGTTTAGTTCTTACAGCATTGAATAGCCCAGCAGTGTTAATTTTCGCATTGAAGCTAATCGGATATTGTGGACCTGAGTATGCCGATGACTACACGGGATATCATGGAGAGCGAACTCTGACTTGAAAACCCGCTTGTGTTGTAGTCCGTTCTATGAGAGTACTGCGACTTCCCATCGTGGCTGTCCGTCAGGGCACTACTTCCGGGAGGCATCATCACCTCCCCGGTTTTAATCATGTCCCATTGGTCCTCCTCATACGTGCCCGAGCCATCCTCACAGTCCAAAGGAACATTCTTGTTTTCCACGACTAGATTCAGGTCTGAAAGGAATCAAAAAACAATTATAGTCCGTATTATGATGCAAATTATTATCCCCAGATTGATTTATGAAATTACCCGGGTCCGAGGCCGAAAGGAAATGCCGCACTGAGGTCCCAGTCGGAAACCATTGGAAGATATGCTTCACCACCGTAGTCGTCCACGGCTCGATAACTAATAGCAAAGTCCCTGTTTGGACAATCCAAATAACAATCGTCAGGCTTCCATAATTTAAAACTTTCAAGGAGTCACAGAGATTTTTATAAATCTTCGGAAGCTTGGCCAAAAGAACTGACCAGCTCAGCTTGTGTGTTTGCACCGACTGAGGCTGATTAGTGGAGATAAACTTGTTTTTTTCTAAGAGATTAACTCCTTTGCTACTCCTTCTTTTTTACACATACACCAGGATGTAAAGATAAGCCTAACGTAGAGGAATTACTAAAAATAAAACCTATGAGCGCTTACTGGCATTATCTGAGTTGTTTTTCAAAATTAGCTGATCCACTCCAATACAATAAAAAAAAACTAATCTCTCTTTTTGACGAATGTTGTCTTGTAACTATTTACCAAAGATTTGTCGTGCACTGTCCTCTGGCGACTACTGTACTTTAGTCAGTCATTTGCAGCTCTCATACTAACTTAATAGCCTCGCATGCAGCAACTTCATGTTTCCACAGTGGTCACGTACATCAAAAGATTATTACTTTTATCTGTGTGGACTATTGTCACCAAGCAAGCCAATGGAATCCCTCTTACTGGGTACCAACCCACGGATCAACAACTCTGCCTTTAAAAAACTTGCAGAAAACAAGTTACAAGTTTTTGTAACAGTCACCAGTCTTCATTCCAGGAATATCCGTAACGGTGCAGAAAGGGTCACAGTTCACAGATAAGAAGGTTGGTCCATCGGAATACTAGTGATTCACGCATAAATGTCTTGCGCATTGAATAGCTTCATAAAGGGGCCTGCACGTAATCCATAAGACGTGTGACTAACAAAAACAACCATTATGATTCCCTATTCTCCTAATTCCTATGTACTCAACGTTGTTAACCTTCAATATTTGAAAGGTTTACAGGAATCAATAGATAGGAGATAGAATGTAATGTATGGGGAATGTCTTGTAAGTTACAAGATGTTGTTCTTTAGATTAAGAAAAGGGAATTCCAATCTATAAACCTTACATTAAACCAACATCAAACAAAACAAAGTTAATGTTTAAACACTATATGTTCTGTAGAAATGTCCAGGCGTCTATGATGGACTCACACTTAACATGCGTTGACAACAATTACATTATCTGTACAGTCACACAGAAAAACATGTACTTTTCTTTAACTGTTTAAACGGAGTGTTACTGAAAGTGTTTCTTATAAATTATACTTGGGTAAATTTTGGACGTGTGAACAAAATGAGGGTGGTGTTCAACAACTGGTCGCAATATGTGCAACGTAAATACCCCATAATTCGTTTTTAAAATGTTTGCTACTACAACTATGTTTTTGTACATCCTCAGTTTTTTAAAGCCTATGGCTCTTGCACACAGCCAAGCAAGTAAAGGTACTTCAGGTCGGGCAAAACAAAAAAGGTCTTATGCATATAAACGATTGCGTGATATATGACTAAGGCACTTACCCTTTCATATCAAACGCTCTTGCAGATGAGATTCCTTAAAATATCAAAGTTAGTCAACTGCGGGTCAACAGAGAATCTTCTTGAAGTTTCTTGTCCCTCGACATTGTGCTGTAAATCAAGTGATTTCAATTAGTCATGTGCACAGCATCAAAATTGAGTTAGGTATTTCATACATACCTGAGCCACCACACGGATAGCATCTTGATGATAAGGATAATTATTGAAGTGGGACTGTGTAATGGACGAAGAACGGCTGGAAGTGGACATTTTGTTCGTTCCGTCCTGCTTCTGCTAATATCCAGCTTTGTAGTCGTCTTATTTTTGTTACTTTTGAAAAATTCGATTTAGTAGACTAGCAAGACCAAATGTTTTAACCACTTAGTGTACATAGTATACGCGGAGATCCATTGCGTTATGCGTTGCGTAATAGCTTTCAATCCCAAGAGTTCAAACAGTCCGTAGCTGGAAGGTTAGGCACATCATCACTTTCTCAACAGTCACAGCATGTTGACCTACGTGCAAAGCAGAACGAAACGACAATAAGATTAATGTTGATTGTGCTACTATTAATTATTTTTTAAAAACCCATTTTTGTAGCGCTTACCATTTCCTTTTCTATTACGAAAAAAGTTCCGACGTATTGTTGGCCAACTAACGGAATTAATGTGTAATCTGTTACGACTCCAGAAAAAGCTCTGTTTTATCCATGGTTAAGCTTTCGCTCTGCTTCTGAAATTATTTAAAAAATGGAACGTGGATTAGTAACTCGTTCAATACAAAAGAAAACGGTGCTGTCAATTACTTTTCAAGGTTTTATCTCAATATCTGTTGTTCCACAATATATGTTACTACGCAAGCGATAGTGTCATTTGTATTTACCGTTCCATCCCTATTCCTGTTATAAACAAGTCATGAATAATACACAGCGGTGTGTTTCATATATCTTCGTGTCCACGCGTAACATAATAGAAGAGGAAATCTAATACAACTATTAACTACACCCGGACCGAACAGCTTTATAAAGTTGTTTCATTCAACAGTTATTCCTTTCATCTTACACCGCAGTAACCGCACACACTTCTGCATTTTCCGCTAAAACGCCTCATGTTTTACTGGATTTTGCCTTTGCCAATCTACAAGGTTTGAAATTTACGTCAATGTTAGAGGTGACATACTGGATTCACCGCGATACAAAATTCCGACTGGACAACCTAAATTATGGAGAGTTTCGACACATTTCGTTGATAAAAATTCTACTGTGGTAAACACACTTGGAACTTCAAATTGTATAACAAGAACCCGACACATGTTGGGCTAAATGACACAGTAATTAGAGCGAGTTAAGCTTAAAACATCCTGAAAGCGCTTACACCAGTGTCTGCTTCTTTAAAAACCAGCTGTATCTCAAGGTAAAATCAGCAGCTCTAAATGTTCGCTCTCTACAAAATATAAAATATAAAATAGTTGCAAACCTTGCATTATGAAATACCACCTGTAGAAAACAGTTTAACGGCTCACAACGTAAAAAAAGTTTTTACTAGTAATTCGCTAATTTTCGCAACCTGTGAACCGGAAGTGTTTGCCAATGTAACGGAAATGAGTAAACTTTTACGCGAAACTTTCCCAAACTCAAAACTTCGTAATGAATCTCATATTTCAGTTTGATGAAGTATCATCTGCGTAAGAAAGAACAAAAGGACTGCCTGGAAAGTGTCTAATTACATAAAAACAAACACACCTTTCCAACCTGATCACTTTGATCAACCAAAATAACAACTATAGCGTGAAATCAACAATGAGCTGAATCTCTGTTACCTTCTGTGTACTGTTGCTTTATACCGCATGATCTTCACGTATAAGCAATAAACATTTTTAAAAAAATAGTATTTTATGAATTTACCCCTTGCGTACTTTTTATTTGCTGATTTTTTACCTTTCTGCAAGGCTTATAGTGTTTTGTCTCCTTGCAGGCAGTATAAACAGGGACTGGTTCAGGGAAAAACATAAGCATATTGTGATCTTCACGTATAAGCAATAAACATTTTTTAAAAAATAGTATTTTATGAATTTACTCCTTGCATACTTTTTATTTGCTGATTTTTTACCTTTCTGCAAGGCTTATAGTGTTTTGTCTCCTTGCAGGCAGTATAAACAGGGACTGGTTCAGGCAAAAACATAAGCATATTGCACAAAGCCAGCAGTTATGTGCTCTGCAAACACATGATAAAGCTTTCACTTTTTTTCTACAATTCTTTCAATGCAAAACCGATTCCTATACTGAGTTAGGGTTGGTGAAAAGAGTTTTTTGTGTTACACACAGGTACTCAGCTAAAGTACGCTTATGAAACGTGTAATCTTTAGAATGTGTGTGTTCCACTTGGGCTTTTGTTTTTTCTGCTTGAATGATCACTTAACGGAATGCCTGAGTAAAGAAAAGTAAACGTAAACTTGCATGTCATATTCAATACGGATTCGGAGATAAAGTTTGGGGAAAGATCTAAAATGCTGGGCTATTTTATGTAACTTTTCTGAGAAAAGTAGGGACAATGGATAAGTTACTACGAGAAGATTGGAATCTGAAACAATTTCTTTCTTTATTTCGTATGGAGCATTACAAGAAGATAACAAGAGTTGATATAAAAGAAAACGGAGAACAAGTATAAAAATTGGATTCGGTTTGAAATTTTAGGAAAAGGTATAAACTAAGGATGCAGGGCTTTATTTATGAGGTTTATGAAGTAGAAAATATCCAGGTAGATCCTCTCCAAACTCCAAGTAGTGGATGTAATTGAGTGTATAATATCGGATTTCGAATGGAACAAGACCCAAGGCTTTCCTTTCCAAGTTGGGCCTCATAATTTATGAATTTATGGCTCAGAGCATTACGTGTTTGTTTCCTGCATGAATTTCACATGCCAATGGAAGCAGGTAACAAAAGTCAGACGCACATGAAAACTGAACCCAGTAGCATAAAACTTCAAGTCTAGAAATCATGTCTCTATTTTCTACAATAGCGTCGGGAATTTTGTATCTTTTGAAAAGTTAACTCTTCATGCCATGATTGAAAGTTCAGCGGGAGGAAAATTTATGCAGATTAAATTATATCGTTTTAAAAAAATGCTGAATTGTATGCATGCTGCGGTATGCTCTATGGAGGTCGTGGGGTATCCAATTTAATGAACATTTACAAACGCTTAACGATACTGGTTTTTGGAGTGTGTGTAATCCAACCATGACTTTTATGGTGGCTGCACTGGAAACAAACGTAAGTAGGTATTTATAACTTCATTAACAAGTTTGAGTTTTTATTAAGAGTGGCATACGTTCATGTAGCAATGGTCTGCAGATTATCCTTTACATGAAATTCTTCAGACTAAAACTATAAATTATTACCGACTTAATTGTTTTTATCAAGCATAATTACTAGTTTACGCTGCACTCGCAGTTTCACACGCTTACCAACTTTCTGGAAACAAAAACACGTTGGATCCTAAGGTGTATTTGCTCCCAAAACTTGTTTAATCTTTGCTACGGGGGAGAATTTATAAGATTATGAAGATTGTTATGATTTCATTTTTGTTGTCTATACGTTTTTGTAGCCAACATATAACAAGAATGTTCACAAACAGGTACAAGATTTTATGAATGATAACAATTTCATTATAAGATTTAATATTATCAATGAGAATCAAATCAGAAAAGGCATCATGAGAGAACCAAATATGAAATAAAGTTTTAATTCAATATTACTAATTTTTACTCAAATGTTAAAAATGTTCCGCATGCGCGTATATAAATTGAAAGTGGAAGCATTTGTATTTTTCCACATGAATGTAAGGTTTCCAACTGACCACAACGGTCTAATATTGTATGACGTGAAGACATAATCTCTCCATTACCATGAATTTTCTAGTAAGATTATTATAAATTCAGAGTTATCTAATTTGGATAGATTTAAATCAGTTTTTAATTGTTTATTTGTCAGACTGGAATTTTAGTGTTGGGTACCGTGCTAGTATCAGTTTCAGCTTTACCTGGAGACCAAGGGGCTGTGCGACAGAAAAGAGGAGGATGGGGCTATGAAAATGTCGTTGTAAACCATGTTGCTGCACCCGTTTCCACACCGATTGTGACTCCTGCTGTCTCCAGAGCAGTTTTTGCCGCACCTGTTTCGTTGGCTCCTGCAAATTACCAGTATGTTCCGCAACAATATGTTGTTCAATCTGTGCCAGCATATTCGCATATTGCTCCACCACCAAGGACAGTAATTGCAACGGCTCCTGTAGTAGTGCCGCAAAGCTACAGTTACAGTTATGTTGCCCAACACGGCCCTTCGTATTCCTACCAGCTTCAGCAAAGGCATCCCAACTACTACTACCACGATACACACGGATGGTAATAGTTAATGTTAATACAAATTATGTTTTGATAATATTTTATATATCATATTTTAATTCACAATAAAATCATGATCATATTTTAAAATTCAATTATAAAATGCACTCACCCAGTTATGTCAGCAGTATCGTTTTGTTTATATATCCCAATCCCAATCACGGTGACATTATCATAACATCGATGAAGCCGGTTATGCATGAAGATATAAATAACTGTCACTTAAATTTACATTACTGTAGTAAACAACGATCAATCAAAAAAATGACATGAATATTTTGGAGTCAGGATGACTTACAAATACAATCTTATCTTTCGAGGTCAGATTTAGGCATAATATCGAATAAATACCGATATAAATCATGCCAAATCGGGGACGTCAGGTTAGTTAACAAACCTTGGTTAAACGGAGACACCAAAAATGTCGCTCCGGTGCCGATTCTACTGCTTTGTTGTTGCCATAGCAGCACTACAATTGTTCCCGAGCAATGTGTCAGGGAAAATTTGGAAGGGCGACACATATTCCATAGAAATTCGCGACAAGTCCGATGGAAATGTAGGAACACGGGCTCCTTCAAATGCAATTGTGATTGGTATAGGTGCAGACAATGGGAAACCGAGTACGTACAGACAACTAAACTCTTCTTTTTACGAATTTTCAACCAAATAAATGACGATGTACTGAAATACTTTGCTATAGTGGTGGAAGGAACACTTGGTCTGAATTTCCCTGAAGCAGTCCAAGTTTCTGGATTTTGCGACAGCGAATCCCCGGATGGCATCTGCTTCCTTTTTGGTGATTACGCAAAATTCCAGTTTGATCCTCCATCCACAAAAGGCGGACCATGTGGCAGGATAGAATGGACCTCGTCCTATGCACGTTCTTTAAGAGACTGCTTTGAAATTAAGCCTTCCATCAATTATTACGGTGGTGGAGAAACATTTGTCCAAAGGTGGCCCATCGAAGCTCAAGAACGAAGCTTCGTCCCATTTATAACTGGAGACCATTTGAACAACGGTACTTTCTTTGCTGGAGGCGTGTTAGAAAAGTATTGGCTAATTTCCAATGGCGTTGCATTATTTTTCGACGAAGATGTTCCTCTTTACTATAGTAAGTCAAATTTAAATTTGTGTGTTTTTACGATTATCTCATTTTCCTTTCATATGTAATGCTTTAGAGGTGCACACTGGAGAATTCCCAGAAATCTGCTTTACTGCTCAAGATGACCATCCCTATCCAGTCCAAGCTCCATTGAAGCTTTCTTATGATGTCTGCATGGATGAAAATGTGCTCGCTGTGCACAAAAAAGTTCAACAAAAGTATTTCAAGCGACCCCTGAACATTCCCGAAGAGAGAATGCTCCTCTATCCATTGTGGAGTACCTGGGCTCAGTATTTCACAGCCGTAAACCAGTCTCTCGTTTTAGACTACTCTCGTCGTGTGGTCCAAGAAGGATTTGAGCTGTCTTCGCATATTGAAATCGACGACAAATGGGAAACTTGTTATGGCGAAGAAACCTTCGACCTTGTTAAGTTTCCAGACCCGAAAGGGATGGTCGATGAAATCAAAGCGATGGGCTTCAATGTAACTGTTTGGACGCATCCATTTGTTAACACAAACTGTCCACTGTACAGCGAGGGTGTATTCAAAGGGTACTTTGTACGAGACAAAAGGCACAGCGGGGTAGGCTCATGGTGGCAAGGGAACTATGCAGGAGTCATTGACACGACTAATCAAAATGCAGTTGCCTGGTGGCATGCACGACTGGAAAAACTCAGGACTGAA
>JAAXOA010002283.1:0-13538 GCA_036561885.1 Salina celebensis | reverse complement strand
TCCCATTATGATTTCCATGAGGATACGCAGGAAACCGTACGCCAAGCGCTATATAGCGGCTGTGGTCATCGCCTTCAGGACGCATATCTATAGTTTGAAACAGAACTTATACAAGTGCTCAATTAAAAAGGTAGTATAAACTACGCAGTAGCGTACCACGAATTCTTACGGTGTCACCGGCAGTTAATTGTCCTTCGTCGTCAAATAAAATACTTGTTAATTTAACGTGCAACTTTAGGTGCTAGTCATAGTCATTATCTCATTATTATGCAATGTGTGATGAGCAGCTTCCAAGATAAATCCGTCAAGTTGAGTTGAACATTCACAACATTTGAATCGTTGGTAGGAAAAATTGAGAGATTAATATAGCTACAATATACTAGACATTTATATTACAGTTGGATGTATGGAAGTTACGCGACTGTTAACGATAATACTTTGTAGTGTTGTAGTTGTAGCTATGAGGAGTAACTACTCACTACTCACCGATCTTCGTGTCCCCATGTCTTAGTAAATGCGTTTTGAAACTTTTCGTATTGATTTTTAGCTGGGCCAATGTTCGTTTTGGACGGGGAAACTTTTGCCTCTAAGTTGATTTCGGTCAATTTATTGCTGGGCTCAATACAGACAAAATTGTTCGGTTCGGGGTTTAACAAATAAAGCTTCATTTTTGTGTAAATAGGAGATTTTCGAATGTGAATGTGATACTTTAAAATGTTTGATAGTATTTTTGATGAAAAGGATAAACGCAGGATTTGGCGGTGAAAGAGCTGAAAGATATTGCAAGTGCCAAATGTAACAATATGGCTAACCAAATTGTATTACCTGTAACCTGTAATGTACCAAATTGTATCTCCAACCCATTCATGTAAATTGCGAAAGTATTCCATGCTAATTTCCATGCTATAATATTTGAATGACGTTCTTCAAATAGTCTCTTTTGGGTGGACAATGACATGAAGATGAAAACCAACCGAGCAGGCGGAGCCCTCGGCTGTATTACAGCCTCAATTGTCTGTTGATTGTCGTTTAATTCAAAACTACAAAAGTTACTAATTCAGCATCGACTATAATCCAGAGAGTGAGAGTGACCACATCCGCAAGACTTGTTTTTGTTGGATTCCTGAAGGACACCTAGCAATAAGTCTTTTACTGATAGCTGTCAACAACTTTTCTGTGCTCGTTCTCTTTAAAAAATGCATAGTAAATAAAAATCCAGCTTTGAGCAACAGGCATAGGTATGACGTGTAGCAAGGGTCTAGGGTCTAGTCTAGTCTAGGGCTTATTTTTTCAGAGCCTAAAAATAACCACGATCCGATCTTACAAGCTCTTGCAGTGCAGATGAGTCGCGTGTTATTGCCCTTTACACATCCGTCCAGATCCTCAGCCTTGTCCGTGACTTTACACACTATGTTGTTATTACTCATAGTCGAAGATCTGGAATCTGTTTCCGTTCCAGAGGTGAGTGACAGCCAATTAGTATAAAAATCCAAGAAACCGGTGCAAAATGCAACAGTTGTTAACCAGACTTGAAGAGATACCCTTACAAAATATAAAAGCTCATTGTACCTGGAGAAGTTACGAATACCCGCATCAAAATGCCCAACGCCTGCACTTTTGAAATTTTGGTTAGTGTCAAACATTAAAATATAAATATACTAAAAGTATTTTAAAGGTATTCATTTTAATAACAAAACTTTTGTGTTTAGATTATGGTCCTTATGGGCGTCTTGCTGATATTTCAAGTAAACAATACAACCGGGGCTGGAGGCATTCCAATGAAGGGATTCAAACCTGGAAAGATCAACGAGGAGAAATATGTGCAATATGTGGCAGCCAAACCCATTCTGAGCATGCCACAAGGACAGGTTCAGTTTGATGGAGACGTTTTCTTTGCCGAACACGACATGTAAAATTTGCAAATTATTCAAACCCATGGAAATGTAGAATTTTCTTTATTAACGATCATTTTTCACTTGCACAGGACTTGGGATTGGAATGACAGTGAACAGCTACCAACTCGAAGCCCATCTTTGTATTTGGCTGACCCATTCATCAACATTCAGCATGCTCCTGGATTGTTCCAACCGATGTGAATAACTATAGATTCCACCTTGATCTGCGTATAATTACATTTAACAATTAGTTACTCAGCTTTAAATGCTATAATCAATTACGAAATAAAATGAACATTTTTCTAAGAAAAAAACAAAACGTGAAGGAGGGCATACCTCACCTTTAAAAGAATGCGTTGTTATCATAATGAAACTACATTTCTGGCAGTTTGTGTGCCTGTAATTAGTTGCAAAATATTAAATACTGGAGATGCGGAGTATCGATCTCCGTACCTCTCACATGCTAAGCGAGCGCTCTACCATCTGAGCTACATCCCCATTCGTGGAAAAACCTGACTGGGATAAGTGTATCTGTCTTATAGGGACCCTTAAGGTGCTGGTTATGATAAAATGTCCGCAGTAGTAGGAAGGGAGTAGGGACTATGTAAACTGTGTCTGATTATGCAGGAGTAGGGCAACGTAAGACAAAGAGAAAGGCAACTGATGCATGCTATCCTATGAAACTAGCAATGTGCCTGCAACAAGTAGCAGTTTGTGTACAGCGCTTACCATCAAATGGGGATGTAGCTCAGATGGTAGAGCGCTCGCTTAGCATGTGAGAGGTACGGGGATCGATACCCCGCATCTCCAGATATCTTTTGCGTTCATTTTGTTCGATTTATCATTCGCAATAGATTAATTAAACTTTTGATTGATGTGAAATTCAGATAAAAATTGACATTTTGCGTAGTATGTTTTATATAGAGAACCGTATTTGAATTCGTACAGTGAAACATTTAAAATATCAGTGTAATAACCAGTCATAAATCACATTTCATACAAATGGAAAGAAACGTAAAATTTTATTGAGGAAGCCACGTGCACCCATGCCCTTTTACAAATGTTTATCTTATGTATTACCGTGCGAATTTGGAACAGTACGAAACTATCCGTTTAAAAGGATGCAATGAAGTTGTTACTTCATTCATATTCACGTAATACATTTTTCATAGTTCATAGCAGTGTTTGCAAATGCAAAATCCAGAAGAAAACTAAATTGTTGGACGGTGAGCAGGTGACGTATTGCCAGAAGTAACGACAAAACGCAACGACACGGTATTCTGCGAACGTTTAAATCAGGATTATAAACATTTATAGGCCAATTGCATTTGGAAAATTGAAAGTGCTGAGTTAAAAGTTATGAAATCGATCCGTTTGCCTGTGTATTGATTTGCAGATATGTGTACTTTGACTTGGTTTTATCATTTACAGAAGATTGTAAGTGATCAGACACTTATGCCGTGACCTTTCCCATAGCCTTTGGAGCACCTTTTAAGGTAAATATTGATAATGTTTTCCGGCAGGGTTTTCTGGTTCAAATAGTACATAATGTCATATAGTGATGCCATATTTAAAACTATACTTGGCAGTTGACATGACACTAAAGCATGCCATTTTTATCGACGGTTTTTTCTTAGTTGGCGTAGAATCTGAAATGAAGTTTTCTGCTATTCTATTCGTGACCTTGAGGCGCTTGGTCAAGATTTTGCGATTCCATATGGTAAACATTCTAAAAACAGGTTTTTGTCTTTTTACGGTCCCGTAATCCAGTGCCATATAAATAGGTGCGTTCGTGGTTGCACAACATTCATGAAACCGAAACCACTACATCCAGACAGATATTCATAAATGCAATGCAGTTTTGGCTGATGATTTCATTCCAAAAACATTGCAACAGATGTATGCTGGAGTTATTGCTTTATGCCTGAATCACACTTGGTTTCATGTGGACGATGTAGTTATACCATCGTACGAAAGTTTGGGAACATTACATATGAGTAGCATATTGAAAAAAGCAATGCACTTTTAATGTTATATTATGTGCCTGTGGCTGTATGAATTGAATGAAAGTTTTGAAATGAGATTTCGCATGATATGTATAAAACAAACTGATAAAATGGCAACTATTTTTTGTTGTTATCCGTTCGCGTAGTCTAGTTTTTGCTCAAAACAGATTCGGCTAGTTTTTCCTTGTTCTACCTTAACATTTTTCATATTATGTGTGGATATTTTGTCAACCATTCGTCATTTTAAACACAGAAGTCATTTGAGGGTCATCACTGAGGAATAGCTGTTGAACCATAAAAACTTTGACCGAAGGATGATAAGCGAGTTTGTATTAGCAGTGGTTGCGCTGCTACTCTTTGCAACTTTTTTCAAGGGAGGTTCCACGAAAGGGAAGCAGTTGCCAGGTAACAACCTCCTCATAAAGGAGGAAAAAATCCAAAAACGCCATTTTATAGCGATATGAAAAGCTAAGAACTTTTAAATCTATTGTAGGACCTTACGCCCTTCCTCTTCTTGGAAACGCTCTACAAGTTGGCCGGAAACCTCATTTGACTTTTACAAAATGGGCCCGAATTTACGGCCCGATTTACAGGATCAAAATGGGACCTGTCAAGTTAGTCTACTGAAAAATTATGTAATTCTCGCACATTTTAGTGTGTGCAATTTTTGTAATTTCATCGTATTACGTGATTTCTCCTTTAAGTGCCGTGATATTGAGCCATCATGCATACATCAAAGAAATGTTTAACGACATTGCCTCAGCAGGCAGATTAGTTGGAAATCCTATTGTCCGAGAATTCGCCAAAGGGCCTAATGGTGCGTACTAATAAGTACTTGTTCTAGTTGTTACATAAAAATGATTTCCGAACTCATTGTGTCAATGATTTTTTCAATGAAGGTGTATTCAACTCTCAGGGAAGAATATGGGACGAACAAAGGAAGTTCACAATGCGCACTCTCCAACACAATTTCGGATTTTCCAAATCATCAATGGAAATGTTTATCGTAGACGAGGCACAAGTTTTCATAGAATGGTTCAGGAAGAGTACGGGTAAACCTATTCCAGGTAGCAGAATTTTCAATGCTCCAGTTATAAATTCCTTGTGGAGAATTGTAACTGGCGAGAGGTTTGAATGGGAGGACAAGCGTTCATACGTCCTAGACACTGCGGAAAATTTCTTTGAGTATGAAAACATTATGCGATATTTCCCAATATTTATACGACTAGCGACTGTTAGAGTAATATTTATATTTTATTTCAGAATCATTAGCGAAGTGTCGGTAAACGGTATCCTGTTTGTTCCCTTCATGCGTCACATTACCCCAAAATTCTTCAAGTGGGACAAGTTTATAGAATGTACTGATGACATGTTAAGAATTTTTAAGGACTCTATTGAAGAACACAAAAAGACCTTAGATCCAGATAACTTGCGGTATACAATTTTGAGAAAATTAATATTTATGGTTAACAAACCTTAAAGTTTTATTTCCTCTTTAAGGGATTTCATTGATCATTATATCGTGGAGGCTGAAAAGGTTACTGATCCTGAATCCAGCTTTTACAAACAAACAGGAGGTACTTTCATTTATGCTAATGATTTACAAACAAGAAACAAAATATATAGTTTAAAAATATGAGGCAGTAACGAATACTTTTCTTATTCCAATAAAAATCAAAATATGTAGAAGTAAATTTGGAAGCAAACATTTTGGACTTCTTCCTAGGCGGTAGCGAGACAACGTAAGTTCAGTGGAATATGTTATTATTTCGTGTGGACCATTAAATTAAGTAGTTGCATCAATTGTGAAAATATTTTAATACAGGTCTAATATCCTATCCTGGGCGATGCTTTATCTTGGTGCTCATCAAGATGTCCAGACAAAGTTGCAAAATGAGATCGATTCGGTTTTGGGCGCCAGCCAGCCCTCCTTATCTGATAAAACTAGGTGTGTAAGCATTATGAAGAAATAACTTTTTGAAAATCAAAACTATATTGAATGGAATCAATGCTTGTATAGACTCCCATTCGCGGAAGCATTAATTAGCGAGATGTTGAGAGTGGTGAGTGTAGCTGCGTGGGGTGTTCCACATCAAATGATGGAAGACATGATATTTCGAGATTATTTTATACCTAAAGGGACTGTAGTTTTCTCCAACATATACGGAGCCCATTATGACCCTGATGTTTGGGGTGACCCACTGAAGTTTCGTCCGGAAAGGTTTTTGAGTTCAGACGGGAAAAAGTGTGTGCGAAATGAAGCCCTCATCCCGTTTTCAGAAGGGAAGCGAAAATGCATTGGGGAGACCTTGTCCAAAAATACTTTGTTTATATTTATAACCAGCATTTTCCAGCAGTTCAATGTTCAACTGGATTTGCCGGAAGGTGCAGTTCCAGACTTTGAATCGCGGGAGAGTCTTTTGCTGAATCCGAAGCCGTTCAAAATCATTGTTCAGTTGAGGAACTAGATTGAATCAACTGGCCGTTTTGCATTGGAACAGGCTTTATAGGATGACTCCCATTGGGTTTGTATTTTGGTCATCAGAAAAATAAATTTGGAAACTTGGAAATGACGAATTTATTTTAATCAATCACAGTCACTACGTTTTAATGAGCAAACCAAAACTCTAGAGTTTATAACTAAAATATACTAACTATACGCTACTTACAATTTTAAAATTAACTACTGAATGAGATAAATAATACGTACATGAAACACGACATGTAAAAATACTAGTACGAAAACACGCTACATTTCGATATGACACCTCATTTAGCTCGTTTTTTTCCATGCGCGTTTCCAGTATGTCGGTGCAAAGACGATTTTCTTGTAAAGCTCATGTCACAATGATGACATGCAAATGGCTTCGCATTCAAATGGCCTTTTTCGTGCTGGTCTAAATTCCGTTGTTTGGCAAACGGCCATCGACAAACCTCGCAGGAAAATGGTCTTTCTTTTTTATGCATTTCCGCCATGTGGACACCAACATCAGGCTTGGAGCTAAATCTTTGGTCACAATAGCGGCATTCATACCACTTGGATTTCCGTCCTACAAATTACAAGAATTCATCAAATTAGTACATTAATTAAAACTCACAGCTTTTCTTACAAATATCTTAAATGATTGTTTCTTACCTATTTTTTGATTACTACTATTTTCGAGACAAGCTCCTACGTCCAATTTCCTCCTTTTGATGACAGATCCCTCTACTTTCTCAGTGGCGCACTGTCCACACCCAAGTTCCAGTCTTACAACACATTCCAAGCACGACAAATGTCCACATTCAGAGTAAGCTACTTTCAGATGATTTTTCTTATCGAATGCAGACTGACACTCCTCACAATACTCTACTTCCTCTTGGTTCTCATCCGATTGGAGGCGAATGCTGATTTTGTGAACATTGTCCATGTGCCTTTCCAAACTATACTTCCAATTAAATTTAGAATCGCATATTGAACATCTAAACTGTTTTTTCTTTGAATGCGTTTTCATGTGAGCGTTCAAGTGTTTCCGTCTTTCAAATGGCCATTCGCAGAGCTCACAAGCATAGGGTCGTTTTTCGGAATGGTTTTCCTTTAAATGTTTAGCAAGTAGTTCACGATTATCTACTTGTAGTAAGCAATACGAACAAATTGCAGCTTTCCTTCTCAAAATTTTACTCGCACTTTCTTCAGATTTCGTAGGAGCTTTGAGATGAACTATCCTGACGTGGCGATCCAAGCTATCCTTCCTTTTGAACGATCCCTGACACTGGTTGCATTTGTGAGGTCTCTCAATTGTATGGGTGACTAAGTGAAGATCTAACCTGAATTTATTAGTAAAACTCCATCCGCAAATATGACAGGAACAAGGTAGTTCTTCCGAATGTTTTTCCAGCTTATGTTTTCCGAGCTGGTTTCTCTTCGGGAATTTTTCTTTGCAAAGAGTACATGGAAAGTATGGAGTAGCTGTTGGAACAACTGGTTTTCGGATCTTCCGTTTACTGTATATCCGCCGTTTCAGGAACAAATTAACAGGTTTGGCTATAACGTTGACTCTTCCAGTTTCATTAGCCCTTCCGCGTTGTAGCCTTAGAACTCCAGATGTTATCTTAATAGGTACTTGATAAGCGTGCACTTTCTCCAGGTGCTCTTCAAAGGTAAGTTGTGTATTGAACCGAGTATCACAGTGGGGACAAACAAGAGGACGGGCATTTGTATGAGTAAGCATATGAGTTTCAAGATTTTGGAGGAACTCAAATGTAGAACTACAAGTCTCGCAGGAATAGAGATTTACTTCGGAATGCTCTGTGGTTAAATGTTCCGACAGATATTTCCTGTCGGAGAAAGTTTCTTTGCAGTATTTGCAATTGAAATCTGAAACTACAAAAAATACAATGCGTAAATAAAATATGTATATTAAAAATTCATGTAACAAAAAACGAAAGTGGAACTTACCAGTTTTCGCTAACTTCCGTTTTCGGCCATGCTTCTGAGAGTTTGAATGACCGAGTGGAGGAGGTGGACTGACAGATTTGTAACCGTCATCTGTTCCAGATAGTGACGGTGGTCCTTGAGAACTACTTAGGATTTCATGTTCTCCTTCATCTGAATGCATACGCTCGTTTTCTTTATCTACGCAGTTATCATTACGCTCCAGTTCCACTTCAAACCCACCAAAGCTCCCAGCACCTTCTACGGCTGCCACTTCCACGTTCATTTCCTCTGGTTCTGTTTCCGTCAAATCAACAAGCTCGGGTTCATCTTCGTCACAAAGGTCAACCAAAGGAATATATTCTTGACCTTCTTCTTCTTTCATACAAAATCCTGGTTGATCAGTCGATTCTGATTGGTCCTCCACACACTCCAGCACATCCACCTTTTTGACTTCTGGAAACTCGTCGTCTCCAATCAGGTCCCCACTTAAAAGACATTTCACCATCATACTATTTGCAATTGTCCCAAAGTCTTGATCTATCTCCATTATCTCCAAGTCTTCATCCTGGCTCTCCCCCTCCCCAATGGTACTTTTGTTATTTTCACACTTGTCACATGTCGGAGACTTCAATGCACATGCCATACACTTTTCATGTCCACAAGAGTCAAACCCAAATCTCCTTCTTTCTTTTCCGTCATAATTAGCCTCACAATAGGAGCACCTAGATTCCTCCAAATTCCTAGGTGGTGGTAGTATTTTAAATTTAATTCCATGAATTTTAAAATGTCTCATTGCTCCAACACCACCAATATTTTATACAAGCTGCACAAGCTTTTTATAATTATTTCAACGATTACGTATTTGTTTTAACGAGTAGGTATCAATTTAAGTTTTCGAAGAAAAACAATATCTTGTTTTTTACGTAGAAATGTTGTTTACGTGTTATAAAATAATTTTTTTTTCATCAGCTGCCCTTCTCTGGAAGTTCCATCAGCACATGCCGCTCACGAGCTGAAAACTGTGAGAGCGAACAAGTTGCTTTGGTATCGGAGTTGCATACCACTTCGTGATTCAGTTCGAGTTTTGTTCGCTCGGATATTGGACTCACACTAGTGTGTAAATGTGCGGACTGTAGCCTTCCAATTATGTCAAGAAACAAAAGAAGAAAAAGAAAACCAACTTTTTGTCTTTTTCAGTCTGTAGCTACCGGGTCGCCCGCTGAATTAAAACTGGCCTCAGCACAATTGTTTCTATGTGTTTTATACCCACTCTGAACAGTCAGAACAGTAATGAAAATAGCATGTAATATTTTACATATTGGAAAAGGTACAACAACCCATAAATATTCAAAACAGGTCAAGGAAAAGTTTTTTAAGTTATAAAAAACTTAAGCCAACTAAATACATAAAGGTATCTGCGAAAGTACCTATTGCAAGTATGCGCGTTAGGTACCTTTATTTTAGCACACACCTGCGTAAGTATTTAAAATCTAAAATTTTAGGATTTAAAAATTTTGTCTAAGATAACTGTACTGTTGGTTATAAATATTGAGGAATTGTCTTACTTTTAGCTATGTTACCTGGTACCTTGGATCATTAAAAAAAATTGTAAACTCCACTATAGGTACTTCATTACACGGGGTTTATAATTAGTCCTATCGCGATAAATACACCTATGAGTATTGGGAGATGTGTGACGTGGCGCTGACCCGTCGGACAGACAATGTTTCCGTTTCCGGGTTATTCTGATGGAAACATACACAAATTTAGTTACGACTCTGTTAATGGAAGCTGCTAAAAGTTTTCGTGGCTAAGAAGTATACGCTCAATTTGAAAACACTGATAGGAAATGGGTAGGTAGAGAAAAAAAAAGATGGCGGCGACTCTTTATGAAGCTCGATTGTACATAAGAAGGAATAAGGTAAATGTTCTGTTTGGTTAAATGGACCAGATAAAAACTTTAATATTCTGTAAAGCAAACGACGCATTGTGTATTATACACTGTTTTGGTCCATTTTAGGATTTATTGAAGTGCAAATGAATTTAACAAGTTTTCTTAAACTATCCATCATGTTGTGAGATTTAAGTTTTAGAAACATTTAGGTTCCTACTAGTAACAACTTGTATTGCAGTACTTACTAGTACTTACTGTCCTTGGCGTATAAATGAGTTTGTGGCGACTCACGGTTTTTACAATGCATCTTTTATGAGGCCGGCTGCTGCACATAATTCACAAATGAAAAGCCCCATGCTTTGTAGTAGCCCAGATGGCAGGTCGGTCTGAGTCGCTACAAACTCATTTAAACGACTTTGGCTGTACTTACTTACTTTTTAGTACACCGACACAATGTCACCGATATATTTGTCGTTGATGTGCGCTAATTCCAGTTGTAAATAATTAAATCATCGTATAATGAATATATCTACCTAATTCAATCGGCAGCTTGTTCCGCCCGAGACGGAGTTTGGGGTGGAGACGTTGCTTCAAACGTCGGTTTTGTACTAAATTGCAAAACACTATTGGAATGAATATTAAATGGATCAATATTGACTTGTTTGATAAGAGTACTTCCTGTTCCTGTACTTATTTTATGAACACAAAAAATATTGTTAGAAATTGGATTTTATCTGAAATCAGGGCTATTTTAATAGACGAATATCTATGCTACGTGCATTTTAGAGCGCGAGAGATGGAAACATTTAAAGTTTCTGTCGCGTAAAAAGCCACTGACGGAAATTTATTTTTCAAATATTAATATAAAATCTTCACTCTGCATAATTTGTAACTGGAAGTTTCACATAATATAGCCAAGGAATTTAGGAATGTTAGGTACATATACATATCATAATTTTGGTGTTTACATATATGACATAATAGAGAGTTACTGTGTTTGGGTTTTTACTAAAAAAAATATTGCAAGGATGGCCAGTTTGACTTGACTTGTATTCAAAGTTGGTAATACTTATTAAGCGTCGGTAGTTTTAGGTAGAAATGAGGAGTACTGAGTACATAGTATTTACATTTCAAACTAATAACTGACTTTCGATCGTATTAGGCCTTGGCCTTGTATTGAACGGTTGTTATGTTACCATTTATGTCATCGTTCGATTTTGATGGGTTTTAGAATGCAAGCACTTTAAAATAGTATAAAGGAACTATAAGAAAAGAAAAGTAAATTCCATGCATAATTTTAAATCTGTATTGATCGAAATTCTCAAAAACAAAGTAATGATCGCGAAGCCTTTTTCATGCGATTTGTAAGATAAGTGTCTTTCAATGTTAAATAGTTTTGACTTTAACCGAAAGGTGAGTTTGAAATTGAAACAAAATCCAATCAGGGTCTACAAAAGTTTTCAATTACTTTGATTGTTTGAAATCATTCCATTTCATCAGTCATCGAGAAAAATACGTATATAGAAGTTGAGACTCTCCAACACATATTCATGGTTTCGACATTTCCAAGAATTGTAACCCGAAACTCGTATTTTAATCGTGATTCTAGCTTAAATCGATTCCAAACAGATGGGCCTTTTTCAGGTGTATAAAGCTTAGTAATCAATGGCAGATTTGTATAAAAATGTAGCCTTCGCTATTCGAATTACCCCATGCACTTTGCCTGCGTGGTTTGAAATGGGAAAACAGACTTCCTTCCATATACGCGAACTCGATGAACTCGAATCTCGTGATTTGCGTACGAATATAGCTATAGCTAGAGTCTGAAACTAATGCTTCTAACCGGCGAAACTTCATCCAATTAGTTGTACTTCGAAATCTTATCGTTAGGTCTTGAATTCTATATTCGTTCTGAAGGTCTAACTGCCCTCTCAACTGCATATGCTAAAATCCATGCCGCCTAATGTGAAATATTTGTTATTGAGTTTTACATTTTATTGATTTCTACCTATAGTAAAACACAATCCCCTTTCCTATTGTTAGCGAGTACAAATTTTGTCAACAGTGTTTGTGCTCACGGTACCATTGTTTTGGTCTCCCTTATCTTAGCGTTATGTCAATAGGCTGATAGGCTGAAAAAGTCAAACCTATGTATAATGTATATGCAACATATTGTATCAAGCCAAATACAAATATTTCATCCATGATCGCAATTCAAAATTACATTGATAATCCAACTTCCTCCCAATCTGTATCCAAGTCTCGGCTGCATCCTTTTAACGGTTCAATTCTTTCATATGGAGTTCTCCCTTAAAACACTGCTCAATGGATAACCGTAGTCTTTTGTGACCCATAGCATCTTCTTTTCATACCAAACAGTCAGTTTTAGCATTGCAAAATTAGGTCAGCACAAAGATAACACCGTTTTATCTCGTTGTCACAAGCTCATAAAATTATATTTATTACCTGAAAAATAAACATATCTCTGGCTCTGAATGAACACAAACATCCAAATTTCCTTGTATATACATTCAACATTCGTCATTTCAATTTCTGATCATTAATAATTTTATCACACAGGGCTTGTAAATGAGCAGTCATTATCTATTCCAAGCATTGATTCATCATCTTCATCATCCTTGTCATCGTCATGGCAATCTCGAATGTGTTTGGTAAGGGTACATTTGAAACTGTATGACTTTCCACAGTGTCTGCATTTAAATTGCTTTGTTTTTGTGTGTACCACACGATGGCGTTCCAAATCGTACTTGGACGAAAACGGCCACTCACAGACCGGGCAAGGATGTGGTCGTTTCCGATAATGCGCAGTATGTAAATGAACACCCAAATCCCTCCTCAAGTTGTAAGTTTTCTCGCAAAATTTACATTTGTGAATTGTCTTTTCTGGAAAATGAAAGCAATTAATATAATATTCTATACAAATCCTATACAAAAGACGCATGCGAAAGTATCGCCAAGTTTAAATTTCATACTTTGTCTGCTACTGCCACTGCTCATTTTCAGTTTCCTTGAAATCAAAGTTTCTTTCTGACTAACAGTCTCTTTTTCACGCTTCCCACCGCATTTTGTTTCATTTTCCGTGGAATTTTCATCATCCTCGGAATTTTCATTCTCTATGGAAACCTCATCGTCCTCGGAATTTTTATTATCTTGACTCTTATCTTGACACGTTTCAGTTGGCGGAGTTGCCAGTTCGGTGCCTTCCTCTATAATACTTTTCGGAGCATTTTCTGTCGTGCATTGACCACAGCCTAATTCCGCCCTGATCACACATTCCATACAACTCACATGGCCGCACACTATAT
>JAAXOA010002282.1:0-13544 GCA_036561885.1 Salina celebensis | reverse complement strand
AAACCTCGGGGATGTCCCGACTCGTTTTACCTCGTCCAGGACCTTAAGTGTTCCAACTTCCAAAAGAAAAACTACAATGCATCCCCAAGCCATGAGTCGTCCCGTTTCTAAACCTATACATATGCAGTACGTTATATCAACGATCCGAATAGGAAGAGCAATCCACCTGCTTCGACTTGATTCCGGGAACAACAGTCTCGACACTTCAGCAATTGTGCTCATCTCCAATGGTATCAATATTGCTGCTATGAAAATCGGAATCACGAGTGCACTGAATAAAAGAAGTAAAAGGAAAATTCCTGCAACATCCGCGGAACGTCCGTTGCAAACGGCGATAAACTCTGCAGAGTTTATCAAAAATATAATATTTACTGCAAACTTCAACATTAAGAAATACGCCTTACCATTCCGAACGATCTTGACAACTGTCCCAAGATTTCTTCTCAGTGATGGTGTCAACAACAGAGGATGGTCCGATTTGGCCGAAGGTAGAAACATGTAATTTAGAAACACTGCAACTTGGTGCCTGTGTTTAATCATGATGAAAGTAGCTGGAGCAAGTATAACGGACATGGCGTCTAATAAGAGTCTTTGGAACATTTGAGTGAATTCTACCATCGCACCGAGAGGAGAAAAGAGTACTAATAGAATATACACGAAATCAGACAGGGGCCAGACAACGGTTATTGATAAAACCAAAGCTATGTTTGCCACTGTGAAAATTCTTTTGACAGATTGTCCCAGGAATGTAAAAGATTTTTGACAGAACATAATTGAATAGTTTCTAGTGCCATGCACATTTAGAATGAAGTTAAGAAACATTGGGGAAATTTGGTATATTGGGTGAAGTACAGGTACAATCGAGTTTTTTAACGGCATTTTCCCATGCGATTGTTTCGCCAATGTAACTACTGGATTGTCCTTCTCCTCTTATGCACGAGTACTATGCTGTAAAGTTCCAGACTGGTTGCAAGGTCAATCAAGCCAAACCATCATAGCCCAATGACAAATTAATTTTTTAACTCGTAACGATTTTCATAGGTTTTTAACTCTAGAGAAATGTAGATACGATTAAAATAATGGCTCATTTAAATTGAGCTTAATCCAGGTTTACAGGTATATCTTATGAATTGCTGGATGAATTAGAAATACTGCAAGCCTGTATTTTCTAATGCTTTCTACTTTAAACCAAAGGCCTTGAGGCTTTGCTGGCTTATACAAACTGGTGTAAATACAAATAAACCGCAAATCGAAATATAGAAAAGTGTCGGTAGACTATTGCATTAAAATAGAAATCGACTCAATCGAAAAAGCCAGTAACATATTTTTATAAATTAGTGAAACTTAATATTTCACTTTAATTGCCAATTAGCCAGTGAAGACAATCGAATTTGTCATTGTCGTAACTCGCAAAAACGATCAGCTCAAAAGGCTCTATCGAAATAATCAATAAAATATTTTGGTCATTTAAAATGAATTATAGTTAACTTTAATTGAGCAATTAACTACCATAATATATAACCGGTTGCTCTGAAATTTATACGCCCCTATCCCATTGGGTCAAAGGACCAATCGTACAAAATTTCATCGAAATCGGTGTAGTAGTTTTGGAGAAACAGAGCGTGACGGACGGACAGACGGACGGACGGACGGAAGGACAGACGGACAGACGGACAGACAGACCGTTCTGCCATTCGCATAAAGTGTCTACCGACACTTAATAACCAAAGCCAATTATAGAGATTTTAAAGAACAATTTCCTGGAGAATTTACCGATTATTGCTCCCCCGAAAAATGTTTTGGTTAAAGTGTGACTTGGCACTTAAGCTCAACTTCTATTGTTTTAGGAAAGTTGTTGTATTGCTCTTACATATCGCCTGATTTGACTGTGTCTTACTTTTTAATATCAACGCTTACAAGCTTGAATACCAATTGGCTTCAGGTGCTCTTCAGAAAGATTATCAAATTACATGTACTTATGGAAATGTCATACCTGTAGTATGCCTTGTAACGCTTCGTCAAATGACCAAAGCTACCTAGTGGATACCCAATATATCTGAATGACCGAATTTGTCGCACATAAAACTTTTGCTGATACCTTCCAATACTACGAAGTCCATTGGGTTTCCAAGTATTCAAAATTTTCGTGCTCACTTCAATCGGCTTAGACGCCAAGGTCAAAATTAAACTCATGAAGGGAACTGCAACTATGATACAAACAAGCGCTATTAAATAAATACCTGTCGAAAGTTCGTCACCGATCATTACCACACCTGTAAAAAATATCAGAACCAAAAACCGAAATGAAAAACATAAAACTAAGGCTGCCTGAGACACAACTTCGTTGACGAGTTTATGGCAGACTTCCAGGCGTCTGTATTCCGTCAAAGCTAATTTTAAGGACCTAAGTTTCGTCGATCTTCCGGCTCGCCTTATCTCGTCTAGGACCTTTAGGGTTCCCACTTCCAACACAAAAACTGCTATGCATCCCCATGCCATTAGTCGACCCATTTCTAAACCTATGCAGATGCAGTACGTCATATCTATGAGGCGAAGGGTTATGGCAACCCAAAGGCTTCGATTTGAATACGGAAAACGCAGCCTCGACACTTCCACAATTGTGCTTAACTCTGTTGGTATCAATACTCCTGGTGTGAAAATAGGTACTATGAGTGTCCCCAATAAGAATAATATTAGGAAAACTCCTGCCACATCCTCGGAACGTCCATTGCAAACGGCGATGAATTCTGCAGAATATGTCAGAAATAACATTTGAAACACCTATTACAAATTATTGAAATTACAAACAGTCTTACCATTCCGCAGCAGCTTGATAACTGTTTTAAGATTTTTCTGCGGCGATTGTGCCAGTAAATAATCATGGTCCTGATTGGCTGAAGGTGAAAGCATGTAATTTAGAAACTGTGCAACTTGATACCGGAGCTCAAACAGAGAAGCTTTGTATCGCCAGTATATTTTCGCCAGCAATCTGAAAATACGAATAAATCATTATGTTCAAATGTCCTTAAGAAATAAAAAATGTAGAAATGGAGGCTTACTTTGCTGACTTGATGACTGTGGATCCGCATCCCCAACTGCCACAAGACAGTAAATTACTACTGCAAGTCCAAACAAAACTTCAAAATATTTCATTGTGGAAATGTTGCTGTATATTTTATAAATCCTCTCGGTTTGTCTTTTTGCCACTAACGCTTTGATTTTCCACCTTTTATAAGAGTAAGTCAGCCTCTCGTATAAGTTTCTTGGTAGTCATCTGTAAGGCTTATATCCTTATATTACTGTGAAGTTTTACCATTTCCACGAAATCAACCTTCTCATAAAGAATGAAAGAAGAACTTTAGTTTCTGTACAATGGTAGAACACAACAAACAAACAATCCCAATTAGACCTTGTGTTACTCTAGAAATCTTTTGCAGTTGCATAATGAATATAATGATAAATAGATGAACAGCAAAAAAATCGCTTTGCAGGATTGATGTGACGCTTTGCTTATAAAGCAATATATCAGAGAGGAAAACCGGTTAGTAGCATGTACAAGGATCACATGTCGCGATATCTGACAAAATGTTTAGTAACCTTTTTTAGTTCCATTTGTGTTTGTGATGAATATATGTCATAAATGCAATTGGATTTGACAACCGCAATCGAGGCGCAATCGTGTAACACATAAATTTTCTTGCCTTAATCAAAAATTATTTTAGATCTCGCAACAAAGTAAAGTAAAACAAATTCGTTGATAATTTTATAAAACTGCAAAAGTATTATCCTTTCTACCATCTATAACTGTGATGTGCACTGTAAATTGAAACATGAATCAGTGAATAATGTTTGAAGGAAACAAAAGTACTTTGCAAACGAATAATTATAGCGGGTAGATTCAGAAGTAATTATTATGACACATGTGTCCATAATTGTATTTACGGCTCTATGGCATTTATGTTTGAGTCTATTTTATCTTCTTCCGGCAATTAGAGATACCACCTGAAACCACTTGCAAAAAAATACATTTATTGGTACAAATACAAAATTGGTGGACTTTGACTTTAAGAGAACTGATAAAAGACTCCGAGAAAAATTGTTCAACATAACATTCGGATAATGATTTGAGCAAGCAGATGTATTTAAATGCAATATATATGAACAAGTCGCAATCAATGTAGCCGCTTTACTATCATATTATGACGTTTCTGCATACAAATTTTAGTAGGGAGCTTGCATGAGTATATCAGTCAGATTTCTGTGCTTAAATATGAAACGTCTTTTAAGATTATTTATTTAATTAGATAAAGTAAACAAGAATCAAATCTTACGTAAACATTTTCACAAATATACGTCTCACGGGTTTGGACTACTTACGCGTACTTTATTCTAAAGCAATTTTCAGCGATGGAAAGAGTTATCTCCAGACATAACACGTCAGACCAAAACTTAAAATGTTGCCGACTACCCAACATTATATGCATTACCGCGAAAATATCATGGAGTGAACTACCCGAACTTATGTAAAGTTTTATGCAAACTATTCGGTCTCTCAGTGACGACAAAGGTACTTCATTGATTTGATTACTTGTATAATGTGGTACTTTCAGACAAATTAAATACCTGTGCCTCCACGCGCTTCTTGTTTGCGTCATTGCTTCAGATTGCCTAAGCTTGTTAAGATTGCTGAACCTAAGAAAACTATATTCAAATGTGCATTGATAAAAGTATTACTTGAGTTTACGATAATATCTCTACTCTACAGTGCTCTACTCTACTCTACTATGGACTATAACTTCCAATTTAGGTCAAGTGAATTGAAGAAGTTGTTGCAGCAAAATCCCATTTCCTATAGCTAATATATCTGAGGAACAGTTTGGAATTGAATTGAGTTAAACGATTACATAATGCGCGGCATCAAAGTTCTCAGTTTTCATTCATTTTTGGTTCTTCATTTCTCAATTTGCCACGGTAATATTTTCCAAGACATCGATTGGTCTACGCTCAGACACGTAACAGGTTTTGTAGTCCTGCCAACACGCCCAGAAATCAACAATACTGTACAGGAACAACGTAGAAGCTTTAAGGATTCAGTACTCTTTCAGCTTTCTCATGATTCATTGTATGCAAAGGGAACAATAACTTGGATCATCAAAACTTCATTCATAGGCTTGTCTCAGCTTGAAGACTCGCCAGAGCTTTCCCGTTCACTCGCAAATGTTGATGCTGGGTATCCCGCAAAATTGACATGGATATGCGGTCGTTTGCATGGAAAGAACACTGCGAGCTTGTTATTCACTAATTTTGAGCAGTTTGAAAATTTGAATATAGACAGAAATGAGCTATTTTACAATCGCTGGGGTATATGGATGTATGCAGCTACATATTTCCGCAAAGTATTGCTTCCAAGGGGAACATTTCAGATCATGGCAGTAGTAGAAAGCAATGTAAGTGTTCAGAACCTTCCTTTACGAACTCTTAAATTTTATTACTCAAGCCCGTACTACGTGTGGATTGTAAAAATGAAGGTTGTAACCAACCAAGTTTTGGTGTCTTACTGTTTCTTACCCTGTCATCGATGCAAATTACAAGTTCAGTTCCTACTTAGGATGCCACTGTTTTCAAATGAAACTCAAAAACTATTCCTAGATCATTTGAAAACTAAAGATGTATCTCAATCAGCATCATTGGAAACTTCATTCACCACATTTAGTGGCATTCACTATTGTCCACCAGAAAACCTGCGTGTATTGATTCGACAAATTTATGACTGGGGTGATGCTTGTACTATCAGCTACATTTTTATCATGATAAGAGTTATTGGAGCAGCATGGAATATGACCACAACTGTAACTGCAGATTCTGCCATGCCCGAAAGTCCCGATGTTTGGATGGATGGAACAGTTGACCTTGATCCAACAACAATTTATCCTGAAGTTGTACTGCCGATTCTTTTCGACTACGGTGAATATGTGTGCTACTACTGCGCTTCTTCAAAGTTATATGAGGTCGCAAATATCATTGCAATTCTGTGCGCTCCATTCGACAACGAAACATGGGCCATTCTAATAATCACAATTGCTACTCTTTTCGTCTGCTACCGTTTCCAAAAGCGATTGTCTAAAGCTTATAATCGTAGCATTTCTGACACATGCTTTGAAATTATACGGTTGTTATTTCAAAGGGCCATAATTGAAAGACACAGATGGAAAATAGTTTTGCTCTTTGGATTCTTTTTTACAGAATTTATATTCCTGAGTTCCATAACGGAAAACATTATAGTACCACCGTCATTGCACGTCTATAAAACATTAACGGAGCTTCTAAAGGATGGGTTTGCGTTTCCTGCAAATACTTATTATGCACAGCTGGACAGGATCGAATATGAGGTAAGAAAGGAAGGCTACACCGCAGCTATTGAGCACAAATTCTTAAGCCAACTAGTAGTGGATTTCGGAATTTCAACGATAACAGTTACCACGTTAGAGCCAAGGAGGAATTTCCACTCTTTTGTACATCGCAACTTGACAAACATCTTTGGACACACACAAGACTGCACATTTGGGTTCGTCGAAAAACACTATGGCAAAAGATCATTGTATTACGTTTTGGTTTCCAAACACTTAGCTGCTGTGGCTGACTTGTGTAATCGAATACTGGGTGAGAGTGGAGTAAGGTTTTTATGGATGGAATTATATTATATCGCACAAATACAAAAACTTTTGAAACTTCCGACTCCGGAACGAAGCGTTGAACCTCTTTCTACATTAGATGACCGTGTGCATGCGTTGGTTTACGTGGTAGTTGCTGGTAACGTGGCTGCGTTAATTGCAATAATAATTGAATGCAGAGACAGCATCTTGCGGTTTCTCAAAAATTGCAAACTGATTTGCTGCATGGATTATACTTTAATTGCAAAGTTTACCAAGTTAAAAATCATGAAATAATTTCTTGGAACTTTTTTTAACATATAAATGCAATGTCTTACATTAAATATGATGTAAAGTATGGCTCGTACCCTTATATTTCTTAAACTTGTCTCTTTTTGAGTGACAGTTAGACGTTGGAAGTTTTAAACATAGTTCACCTTTAAACCAACCAGCTCCTCTAATTTCATTCAACCATTAGTTTCACAAAACGAAAATAAGGAATAAGGGGGGCGCGTTGATATAGTGTACCTTGAAGAGGAAAATGTCTAAGTCCGAGCTGGGGGCTCGGTGAGACTGTATGTATTAAGGAAAGGAACGGTAGGTAATGCATAATGATGCTTAAATGAATTGAGAGAACTAATAGTTTGTGTTGAAGGTTGCTCGGCCGGTCCGCGACTGACGATTTATTAGAGAGTAAAGATTGAAGACAGAGGTAATGAGTCATAAGCAAACTCGTGAGAACGAGCGTACGTGACTTAAGAAGAATGATTCATACAACATAATGACATGTCCATATATGGTAGTATGTGACATTAGTAAAAGCCCAACCCAGTTGCACCACGAAATCTTGAAGTAGCGAAAGTAAAGCCTGTGTCTATTCCCAATTCAAGTATTATGCATATGTGACATGTAGCTTGAGTCATGTACATGTATGTAACATAAAATTAACCACGCAAAGAAAAGTAGGTTTCGCTCCTTAATAATATATGTATTACTTTCTAGTAGATTAATACAAAATTTTAGATTGGGTTTAAATTAATAACATAAAATCTAATAAAATATAATAGTAACTAATAGCCATTTAGTTGCAATTGTAATTATTATAAATCCAGCACCATGTTGTAAACTGTTCATATTAGCTCGAGTAAGATAAGTAGTATTAACATAGAAACATTAAGGGTATTTTATTCACGTGTGAATGGCTAATAATCAGTTGAAGCGTCTGACAAAATAAAACGGGGAATAAACTTGAAAATAAAAATCTGAGGATTACTTAGGTTGTTTAAGTGTATTTTATTGCGGTTTCGACTGTTTTTTATGTGAAAACCTATTGTATCCAAACCCTTATTAGAATTTGTATTTATATGGGATTGTGATTTAGCATTGAATTCTGGCATTTAATATGAATTTTACACATAATGTACTATGTAAGGCAACACACGTTGCATTGCCGAGTGTATATTAGCTCAACATTTATGGATACTATCATTGCGCCGTAATACATAGAAATATTGAAAGCAAATAATCATATTTGTTAATATAGAATAGTTATGTTATATACTTATACTACGAGCGGTTCCTTGAACATAACGAAAAATAATCGAAAGAACACGATAATTCTCCGGTTGGCTTCAATGATGGCAGCTAAAACTGACAGTATATAGCCTACAATGCTGGAACAAAACAATATTTTCAGTATTGTGTCATATTTTGTAACTGGAGTAACTGTCCGCCTTGTCAATGTTTGCCTGGTTCGAATTAATTTGTTTCCTGTTTCGCGGTTTCTCAACCAGTACAACCGCATACCGCTATCGTACAGAATTCGCATTAGCAGATTACTCATGGCCGTTAAATGTTTGGACACAATAACAACGATTTTCGGTTTGAACCTATACACTTTTTCTACATAGTTACAAGTTCCGCTTACGAAATTACCAAACAAATCTGGGAAAGCTTGTGATGTAAAGGATGTAAGCTGTCGACGAGACTCCATGGAATACAGCCTTTGTGCACGAATTCCTTTGTCAACCACGAAGTCCCTAATGTACTGATGGATAATATCTCCTGAGAGTCCTTCCTGTAGGACAATTTCGTTAATCGTACTTCCCAATATTTTTGCTTGCATACCTCTAATGGCAAATCCACGTAAAACCGCTTCCCGAACTGTTTTCAACGTGTGCGGTCCTGGCTTGTAAATTACATCTCTGATAATACAACACATAATTGTTATTCCGATGAAAGAAAGCCAGGTCAGAATGGCGTACCTAAAGCGGTCATTATCGGTGATAACCCTCCCCACTATTTTCGTTAGAAACACTACAAGTAACTTACAAAATGATTCTACGTGACTTATCTGAAAGAAGTCTGGGTATCGTATTGTGACATACAATGCCGCAAAACAAGCCGCAATTGTTATCAGATTGGTCGAGCGAGTTAGCGCTTGCAGAGTTTCATAGCGGGGATGCGTATTGGAATGAGACGTGTTTGTGCAGTACATGAACACCACGCCTGTATGATCAAACAGTTGTAATTGAATGAATTCTGAATGCGGAATATCGAAGAGCCAGTCGGTTACCATCTCAAGTGCAAGAATACCCTCTGCGTGCGGACCATCAATCTTTGCTCTAAATACGGGTAGATGTTCGATGGTTAGGTTCCATGTCTCGGCAAGTATCAAGAAGCTCAGTACCGCAACATCGAGGCAAGGATCTTCAGCACGAAGTATAACCCTAGATTTGTGCAGCTCAACGGATGAATATTTACAAATTTTAGGCGGTTGCCAATTGCGCTCGGATTCCTCCAGGGCTGTGTTCAAAAAATTTTCGTTTGAGGTGTCAAATAATGAGTCAGGAGCACTACTTATCATACGAAACAACCCAAACTTTTTGACGAAATTTATTTGCAGTCTGCATTGAAGACATACAATAGTTAGGTCCTCTATTTGCATTGCATCAATATCGTCACTATGGAACTTTACAATCCACATATAATAGGGTGAAGAGTACACGAAATGTTTTTTTCTCTCGGATATATAGGAGATGTCTTGGTACGCAGCAAATACGTGAAGGTTCCGGTTTGATATTGATACTGTCCGTTGCCCAGATATTATGTACAACCACCAACCCCAAGTTTGCATGTCAGCCCAATCATTTCGGGAATATCCGAGGTGCATATTACCAATATTGCGCAAACCAAAAAATATCATTGCTACCGACGACGGGCCATCGGATGCCGTGGCCGTGAAGGCAACTTTCTGGCAATTCCAATTTCTTACAGTTGAATCTAGATAGGGCTTATTCTTACGAGTGTTGTTGTCATATGAAGTTTCAATTAGAATCCAAGTTAGTGACCCGTAACTATACAAAGAGTCATGAGGCAGTTGATTCAGTTGTGTGTTAACAAGGGGCTCATAGGGATTCTTCTGGAAAGTCGAGGATAGCTCAGATACGGTTTCTTCCACAAGAACTACAACTGTGAGATGGCTGAATCTGTCCCAATCAATATCATTAAAAATGCTGGAAAATGTTAGTGTTTGCAGGGAACAGAAAAGAACAAGACACATCTCAAGAGATGAGTGGATCATGACGCGCTTGTTTGAATGAGTAAGGGAGTATTTTAAAACACTATAACTTTGTACTGGAACCACGACTCGTTCCAATCTTAGTCTGAACTCGAACTGTAATTCTCTAGGTTGACCTCGGTATTTAGGATTGGATCAGATATTTACTAGACTTTCACTGAAAATCCAGAAAATCTACCCGAAAATCGTAAGAAAATAGCATAATGGACTGGTTTCTCCAGAATTCCAATAGAGCAAGAGGGCGTTTGGGGAAACGAAACACTGTGTTAAGTGATCACAGAAATAGAGATTGGCGTGAAATGCGTTGCTGGTGGAAAAAAGTTTTGCCGATTACGGCAGATTTTGCCGTCTACGTAAATATTCCTTTGGAGACTGTTTTCTTAGGGGAAGTCGGTCGGAATGTCTGGAATTTTGCTGTCGTCAAACAAAATTTGTCTTATATCGTTGTATCAACAAGCGCCATTGAAAATATTTGGAGTAGCTCAGTCGCCGTAGCACACTAGCACAAGGTAGTTGATATATAATTTATTTTTTAATCTTGTAAACATCATTTCTCTTCTACCAAATAATAGGGTACCTTACAATTCAGGTATACGGCACTGTGGTGGGAGTTAACACTATTAAAATGATGGGCCACGTGGGCTCATTGCGGATGAAGGAGTTAAATGTACCGTGAGGTGAAGCAAATGGAGTTGAGGAAATATAATTTCCTTGTGTAATTTGAAATAGTATAATAGTATAGTATAGTAATAGTATAATAAAAATAGTACAGTTTTTGGAAGACTTCTAGGCGTCTGTATTCCATCAGAGGTAATTTTAAGTACAAGAGCCTCGTCCATCTCCCGGCTCGACTAATTGTGTCTAGGACCATACCAACTTCCAACACAAAGACTGCTTTGGATCCCCATGCCATTAGTCGCCCCATTTCTAAACCTAATAGAGATGCAGTATGTAAATCTATGAGCCGAATGCTCGAAAATGAATTGGAGGCTGATAAGCAAAATCAGGTTTAAACGATGTGTATATTTTTGAGTAAGTTTACATTAAGTAATATTAATAGTACATAGTAATATTTGATTCAAGTTGAAACTATTAAGTAATAATACATACGTTCGATTTTTCGAGTTGGTGGTGTGCATTGCATTGAGCAATGACTACAAACTGGAACCAAACGAAAATCTTGAAAACGTCTAAGATTTGAAGTTTTTACATTTTGGAATGGGGCCAAGGGGTCAGCCACCAATTATCACCTGTTACTACTTCCATCAGACAGAAGCATAACCAAATTGAAAATTCATGCCAATATGAACTTGCATTCTTTTTTACATTTGTTGTGAAAAACTCAAGCTCCGCCTGTTGCGTCAATTTAAACCTTGTTACATCAACTTACTCGAATGCAATCATTGCAGTCCACTAATCTCATTTGACTTTAAATCATTGAGGCTTCGCATTGAGTTTTGTGTTCAAGTATGTTCTCAACGGAAAAAATGTACGCAACGCTAACTTTAATTGAAATCTTATGCTTTTTATTGTCATAGCAGCAATGACCGTGTGCTTTGCATTCATGACCCAACATAAACCAGGAAGAGGAAAGAAAGTCCTCGATAATCCGTTTCACACATTAAGGTATTTTTTTTTTGTTAGTCAAGTTAAGTTTGGGTACGAAATTCTCAATTATTCCTATATTGAAAAGTTCCTCAAACTAGGAGTTTTGTCCAAAGGACGCCACTAAGAAAAACATTACCATGCCTGTTTACGCGTACCTTAGACCAATTTTTTGTTATTGAAAAAGGCTTTCTCTAGACAAACCAAGTAAGAGAAAATTTAATTAATTTCTTACTTGTCGACATTATATTACCGCAAATATATAATGAAGGGAAACACTCGAAGTTGAGTAAATTGTCAGGTACACCATGGTTCTCTCAGCGGCGACAAGGGTACTTTATATAATTATGTGTAATCTAATATATGATACTTTCAGACAAATTAAATACCTGTGGTTGCCCGCGCTTCTTGTATGCGTCATTTCATAAGATTACATAAGCTTATTGAAACTGCTGAAGCTAAGAACAATCAGTTCTAGTCTGAAAGACTAGAAGCGTTCGGTTTACGATAAAATCTTCACAGTATATAGTATTTTGCGCTTTAGACAAATACTTACGATTTGGGTCAAGTGTGCTAAATTGGAGGCAGTTTCTCGGCCCGGCCTGTGTGAAAGGAGAACGTTTTTGTACCAAAACTCCAGTACCAGTAGCTATTTTATGTACAGCATGTTTAAAAAAGAATACTCAATACAATTCGAACTAACCCTTCTTGGGTGGTTTTGAGCGGTTGAAACATATATATCCATGCTTGAGAATGACTGACTCGAACCAGAGTTCTATTCTCCCTTGTACAATCATCGAAGTTGCTAGGATTCCTCTTCAAAACTCTATTCGAATTGGTTTTCCTAACCTGATCACTATTGCAAAGCTCACAAACAAGGCGCAAAACTCGTTGGAGTCATTCATACCCGTGTATCCCGGGTGTAGGAGGGTATAGAAAACGAATTCGAATAGAGTTTTGCGGAGAAACATTAACATTTGCGAACTTCGATGGTCGTAAACGGGGTTCTGGGTCGCGTCAGTCATTCTCGGGAATGAATACATATTTTTTTGACCGATAAAAACAATCCAAGAGGGGTGGTTCGAATTGCCATGATTATTTCTTTTAAAGACGCCCTGTACAGTATGTAATTGAATTGCGTTACATTTTTACACTATGCGCTACATCAAAGTTGTCCAGCTGCATTACTTCTTTTCCCTTCTTTTGTCAATTTGTGACGGTAACATTTTCAAAGACATCGATTGGTCTAGACTCAGACACGTAACAGCTTTTTTAGTTCTGCCAGCACGTCTAAGAGTTGATAATAATAAGCCAGAGCCAGAACAACAAGAAAACACTGAAGATTCAGTACTTTTTCAGCTCCCGCATGACTCATTGTATGAAAAAGGTAAAATAACTTGGATCATTAAAACATCAAACATAGGCTTGTCTCAGTTGAAATATTCACCCGAACTGCCACGCTTACTTTCTAACGATGAACCTGGGATTCCCACCAAACTGACATGGATAAACGGCCGTTTGTATGGAAAAAATACCGCGAGTTTGTTATTTGCCACATTTCAGGAATTCGAAGCCTTGAATAGAAATCAAAACTGGCATGCGTATCCAATTTACAATCACTGGGGTAAATGGATGTATGGTGCTACATATTTCCGAAAGGTTTGGTTTCCTAGGGAAACTTTTCAAATCATGGCGGTAATTGAGAACAC